>APFE030264523.1:0-18471 GCA_000404065.3 Pinus taeda
AACATTGGTAAGTAATACCTTCAAACATTTTATAAATTGAAATATGATATATCAATGCACCACTCACTATAAGATGTATTGCAATTTAGAATGTTTTTTCATAATTATTTAATTTATAGTATTGCCACTCCCAACCCGACGTTTCTTGTAAATTTGGAAACATTCCTCTTGCAAGAATGTCTAAAGATAACAAAAATTATAAAGCTATCGTAGCCCATACAGTGCATAAAATATGCAAACGTATGACAAATTTGGAACTGGCCTCCCAGATTTTCGTAGACCCGTCATTTTGATCGTTGTTACAATGAGATCTTATCTAACACAAGAATACATCAATTGAACAATAAGGTCGCCAATGCTACAATTAGCTCTTCATGCAAGAGTTAAAGCATCGACCAAAGATCTCATGATCTGGGCAGAGAGACGGAAAGGTTATTCATTTAGTGCTTGTTGCATGAAGAAAAGCATTTGATGTGTGGGACCAATACTCTATCAAAAGCCTTCCAAATAACGATCCTTCCCTTTCCATCAGCTTCAATGGATGATCACACTCCACCATCTCACCTGCATGAATTCAAATCAAAAGAATTCAAATTAGGTAGAAATGAATAGACTCACTTTCACTACTGTCCATTTCCTCAACTGCAACAAATTCAGTTGAAACCAATCCATGCATACATAAGCTTAGAAAAGAAGGACTTTGATGCCTCAAGCCCCAAAATAACACAAAGCAATGACCGAAGGAAGAAGAACAATATAGATGTGAACCCAATGCTGAGTACACTATTATTAAACTTAATACACTGACTTGAAGACTTTGCACCTTTGCAGCCATCCAAATATTTCTTGAAATCTGCCCAATCAGAAATATAAGATGACCGAGACCAGAACAAGAACAATATAAGAAACCTTTATTCTGTTTCAAATAGTCAATATATGGCTTCAAACCAGTGTCCCCAACTTCAAACCAGTGTGCCTCACTAGGAATGTGCATGTACTGTTTGATGCGTTCTACAGAAACAATGTAGTTTGCAAGTGTACATTGGATGTGAATATTGGAAACCAATGACATGTTCAATGACAGACCATATGATAGTGCCATCCCAACAAAACTTGCACCAGTTCAAATGTTAGGCATCATCATCGTATACATAAAAGCATACAGTAACAGCATATATCTCCCACAGAACCCAGTGCTTGCCAGATTTTTCCAGAGACAGCAAACCAAAGCCCAGAAAACTGATGGAGTGCCAAATGGGTTTTTCTGTTTTTACCTCAACAGTTCTTCTGTAAATATTGTATAATTATTCTTTGCTTGATCATCTCCACACACACAAGGCAAATCATCTTCTTCTAGAGGCTTCTTCTTTCCTTTGGACAAAAGAGAATTCAACCACCAAAATGTTATCCTGCTGAAGAATCCTGCCTTGGCAAAAGGAGTTACAATGGAATTTAACTTCAATGTTATCTGATCTTCCTCAGAAAACCTCTAGCTGGAGTTGAGATACCCATGATTTCGGTAATCCCTACCTAGAAAGGGTTATGACAGAAGATCATCCTCTGAACTCTTCAAATCCTTTTTCGCAGCACAAATGAGCATCAAGCAACATGCTGGCCATGAAACAAGGGAGACAATAGTGCCATAGGGAAGCTCTCTGTCATTGATGAAGTTCAGTCTAGCTGAAACACAATCCATTGTTCCGAGCAAAAATGACACGATCCACAAAACACGCACAAATGTCATTACAGACCGCGTTATCCCACTTGTTACTGTTAATTCGAGTGTAAACCATGCCAATCCTTGCACTAAAAGTAGAAGCCATTTGTGCAAGGGAGTTAAATCAAACCCATTTCCCAATATCTATTGTAAAACCCAAATCCCCAATCCCAAATTAATCGCACTCAAAATAATATTTATCACTGCAACACATGTGCGAAATGGATTTTGAGGTTTCACATTTCTCAGTATGCTCGTCCGCCTTACCCACTTGATGAGAACGATGGATCAGAATGTCAGCAAGAAGACTATATGTATGAATGCGATCAAAGCATGTTTGTTGCATGAGGTCAAATGGAACGTGTGTAGTAATTCAGAGTAGAGAGATAGGGGTAAACTGCAGTTCTCTTCACAGCGTTGAGTAGGGGACAATGCATTTGGGGTGCCACAAAAGTTGTTCCAGAGCTCTGGGTTGATAAATCAATTCAATGCAAGACAATTAATAAGAAAATTGTAGAAGTTCTTGACAAATTTCATCTACCATAACAATCTTATAAACATATGAATATCATATTATATATATGCCATACGACCAGGGCCATGCTACCCATTTTGTTGCAAAATCTATGATTTCAAACAGTAGAAACAGGATAACTCAGACTGAAAATAAAAAAAATATAATCAAAGTAATGAGATTACCTGTAAATATTGCCATCCTTGTTCTGTAAACCACATCCGAATGAATGTTTTTGATATTTTGATTTAGAGCTGGGTCACTGACATTCTCAATGTGGATTGGGGAGTCTGCACTGTTTGAAAAAAAGTAATTGATGGTTTTGTCCTATCATATTCTCCTCTCAAAAGCTTTTAAAAGTAGTACACCATCAAACTACATAAATTGTTAAGCTCTTTCCTATGACCAATGCATGAACCTCCTACTTCTGCAGTCTCCTGAATGCTCCCTGATTTTCCTAATCGACTACTCAAGGCAATAAGGGAAAAACTCAATCAGCCAATAGAATTGAACTTTCCCCAATCAGACAGAAACCATACTCTGTCACATAATACTTTCCCCAATCAGACTAGAAACCATACTCTGTTACAGATTATTCAAGTCAGGTAACATCAGGCCTGTCCAAGCTCTATACTGATACATTTAAGAGGCAAAGACGCCAAAGTATACTGATCCAAAACAGCGTAAACCCTTCACTACAGGTCCCTGCCCTTCTATCGAGCGACTCCACCTGCGCCCTCCTCAGCACTCCCGCCCTTCTAGTTCGGGTAGAGTTGGATGGCTCTTCTGCACAACACAATACCAAACGACACCCACGTCATGACATGCATAAAAAAGAGGTGAATGAAGTTTTCCAGACATTGTTTATAATACAAACCTAACATAAGATAGTTCCAGATGCTTTGATTTTTGTTCACCTTAAAACTGTTAGCAGTTTGACGAAGTGTATTCAAAACAAATACACTCTGAAGCTCCGCATGACGCCACTATCATCAGGTATAGGGATCGATTCTTTCCCTCATGCAGCCTCCTCTGCAGCCCTCGTCATCATTTTTACGCCATCCTCTGCACGAACCCTTCACTGCAGGTCCCCGCCCTCCTCTGGAGCGACTCTGCCTGTGCCCTCCTCAACACCCCTGCCCTACTCTGCATCAAACGCGGATATCCGCGTGCAAGCCGAGTTCGATAACATGGTTAGAGTAAACGGTTCGATAACTAATATCATTACGTTTTTTTAAGGGTGTTTTTTAATGTTTTAAAACATTTTTTATTAAATTAGACGGCTGATTTTTGTTCAATCGTCTAACAAAAGATCTAACGGCTACGATTAAGACAGAAAGGCATTTGGGGGAGTTCATTTCAGAGGGAAACACCTTACGGCGTAATTACAAGAAATCACAAGGCCGATAGAAAAGGCATAACACTAGAGTGTGACCAAACAACAAATTTGAAGTAACCCCTGACAGGCACAGATAGTAATAACTTAAAAATTAAAAGTGGTGTGTGTTGTCTTATCTGGCAATAATTAGCATTAACTGAAATTCAATGACAATTTGTAACTACAGTAAAGTATCATCTGTTCTTTTCTAGTTGCCTAGGGTTATGCACTTTAGAGGAAATACATTCTGTGATTGAAAGCATGTTATTGTAATGTTAAGGGTCTGCACCATTTTCCTTGATGTCTCCTAGTATCCATGTGTATACTTCACCTTCAATAGTTTCCTCAGTTCATGGTGCAAAACACCTAGAAGTAGCTTACTCAATCCCAAATTACAATAATCCACAGTATTTGTCTTGACCCAGGTTAGTATTATATTCATACTAGCAATTGTCCCAAAAGGTACAAAGAGAGGCTGATAGGATTATTAATTTGGAATTGTAAAATTTAGTAGCAAATATTGCGGAGGGAAATCCCATGATATTACAGAATGAAATCCCGTCCTATTACAAGTAAAACTGAGAAATTTCATATACCACAATACAAGTAAAACTGAAACCAATCTTGTAGAGTGAAATCCCATCATATTACAAAATGAAATCTCATTATATAGGAGCAGCAAAAAGCAAAACATTGTATCTTTGTCTTCAACAGAAGCAGAGTATCAAGCACTGTGTGCAACAACGTGTGAAGCAGTTTGGTTGAGGAGACTTCTCCATGATGCCGAGAAGAACAAAAAGATCCTACGGTTATCAAATGTGACAACCAAAGCTCAATCAAACTTGCAAACAATCCAGTGTTTCATAAAAACACAAAGCATATTGATACGCAATTTCACTTTGTTAGAGAGAAGGTTCGGTCAAAAGAGATTTATATTGAGTATTATAATACTTGTGATGATGCTTCAAACATTTTTAATAAGCCCCTTGAAAGAATTAAATTTGAGTCATTTAGAAAGATATTAGGAGTACTAGTGAACCCTTTCCCCATTAAAAAGAATGTTAAAATTAATAGAGAATGTGAACAACTTCACCTAGAGATTGTCTCTAGTAAAACACTCTACCATTCATCATTAATCATCGAAAATATATATAGTTTCCACCTTTGAGCTTATCTACACAAAGGCTGGTTCTCAATTCCCTAACTGACAATTCCCTCCACCAACTCTAAGCGCAAATAAACCCCTGCTAACTCCACCTGAGACTTCTATTCACTGAGCGAGAATTTTCTCCACCAACTCAAGTGCAAATAAAACCCTGCTAACTCCACCTGAAACTTCATTGCACCATACCTCATCCCGTCGGATTGCGAGCTGCGAGCCATCAATTTAGATGGGCTGTTTAATGTCAAATGAGGGGGCAGGGAAGCACCTCTCCACTTGTACTGTACACTGGGTGTTGGGAAGTGGCAGCTTTCCTCGCCCCCACTCTTCTACCGCTGCTGCCATGATGTTCACGCCCATCGGGGATGCCTTGTCATGATTAATGATTTCTTCCATAGAGCACTCCCATTCTACCCAATCATGCGGCCAAATGTTAGCTATATGAAGGTTGAGCTTGTGACAGCCCAAGTTGGCCAACATGTCTAGAAACTTTTAGCCGGTTCTACTAACGTGAGTGAATATTATAACTGCGAGATGTTGGCACTGTGCTAATTTTAGATATAATATTCTCTACTGTCCAACTTTGGTAGATCCAATCAACGAGAGCTCCATCGATGAGCTTGCAGATGGTATCAATTACCAGCCTTGGGCCCCCCTCCACTATGAGCGTATGGTATCCTCTTGAGACTGTGATTTTCAATCCAGCCTCAAGAGCAGAGAATTACGCTACATTATTGTTGTTGTATCCCATGATTCCTATATATAGATAGATGGCATTTCTATCTGCATTTTTTAAACTTCCTCCAAGGCTTTCAATTTTTGGATTGCCTTTCGAGGTGCCATCAAAGTTTAGTTTGATGAAGCCTTGAGGAGTGGCAAGAAACAGTCTGGAGGTTTGGCATATGAGACTGGCACACAAGGGGAGGGGGATGAATAGGATCTTAAATGCCCATGGCAACTAGGTCTCTTTGTTCCTCTGAATTTACCTCCCAGACTTGTGCATCCCATTTGCTCATGGCAACGGATTCTCTAGGGCAGCAGAGTATCTTTTCCCATAATTTGTGCGTTTCTCTCTTTTCAAGTAAAGCCAACATAGGAAGCCTGGTAATAGAGTCCATGCCCTGTTGAGGATGGGGTAGAGGAAAGATGATGAGCCCCATTCTGAGATAGTATCACTGATATCACCTGGATTACAATCTGACCTGACAAATACTTGCGTCACTAGATCCCAAGGACAGCTAGCAAGGGAGCAATTGTTCAAGATGTGCTTGAGATCTTCAGCCTGAGATCGGCATAACAAGCATATAGAGGGACCTTCAAAACCTCTGCATTGAATTCTAACCCAGATTAGGCATTGTTTCCTGGAAACCAGCCATAGGAATAATGAGACCTTTGGCCATAGGCTGTTGGACCAAATCTGTTTCCAAATTTTGGGTTTGGGGAGTTCCTTTAAGTTTTTTAACAGGGCGCACGCTTCAAAACTTTGTGTACTTTAGATATCATCCTTCAAATAAAATTCAATAGATTTTTTTTGAAAAATACATCATATGGATTAAAAAAAACTTTTAAGATGCAATGATTAGTTATTAGCATTATTTTTATTTAATTTAAGAATTTATTCCAAAGTTTCTGAGAAAAGAAAGCTTTATATAAACAGGAGGATCATGTTTTCAAAGCCACAAGTCGAAGGAAGGAACATTTGTAATCTCAAAGTAAATGATGTTATGCAGCCCTAGGACTACGACATTAGTGAGAACATTAAAATGGTAAAAGTGTTGTTAATGGAATTCATGTTAATAAAACATACTTTGCTTCATCTTTCTGCCATCATTTGGTAACACACTTAAGTTGCAAGTTTGCATATAAATTATTGTGAAGCTATTGTGGCAATAAAATGCACTTTGCTTCATCTCCCTGTAATCATTTTATAACACACTTATGTTACAAGTTTGCATATAAATTATTGTGAAGTAAATGTGGCAATAAAACACACTTTGCTTCATCTTTCTGTAATCATTTGATAACACACTTAAGCTACAAGTCTGCATGTAAATTATTGTGAAGCTAATGTGGCAAAGTTTTTTTTTGCTTGTGGCTTGAATGAAACACCATCCAGGGAGGAAACAATATTTATGACAATGGCAAGGCATTCATTAACACTGTACTCTTTGTGATGCTTCAAGTTTAGTAAAAATGCATTCAAATTCATTCAAAATACTTTTTATCACTCTCCCCCTGATACATTCAATTCAATTCAATTCATTTGACAACGCACCCATTTCCCTCACCTTATGTCCTCTGCCTCTCTATACACTGTTGATTGCAATGGATGATTGCAAACCTAACATACTCTTCTTAGCTAAAAAGAATCCCAACCCAACCCAATGTATGTGGGAGGGAAATTCAAATAACTCAACTACCAGTAAACAAGGAGGCTGCTGTCTGCTTGAAAGGGATCACTTTCAACAGAATAACCAATCTTCAATCTCCCACAAACCCTAATTGCAAAGCACTTACATCCATCATCTACACTCTGTTCTGCTACTACTCTTTCTTGTAGACTTACTTTACATATGAAAGATAAGGATCAAGATGAGATCACATCGCTTGGCTAACCATGAAGAAAACACCCACAGATGTTGTATCACAATAATCATCTCTTCTTCCAGAAGCAATGATAACACAACTGTCATCACCCTCACTCATTATTCTTCCAGTGATTACAAGCTTGAACTTGGAGCAAGTTTGATATGTATATATGTATATATATTTAATGAAAGTAGCAACAGATACTTTCTAGATACTATCCATCTACGCAGCAAAGAGATATCGAAAATCAAATTCATATGGGGAGTTGAAGACAAATCCAATCTAGTAAGGATTCTACATCCTTTGCAAAATCCCTGGAGTACCAGTCTAGTAATTTTGGAACCAGCAATTTCTTCTTGCTAGTGACCCCCACTGCTGCTTGTAGATACTCCTTCTTTGCAGCTTCTAATTCATTCTCAACCCCAGAGGCTGTATATACTCTCACCTATTCATCAAAACAACGAACCCAAGATTCAGATTGTTGAGACTTTTAATATATATAATTTTTTAAGATGTGATGTTTCCTCTGTCAACGCAAACTGACACACATACGCACAAATACTTATACTCACAGCAGGAGATGATCGACTTCCATAGGACAAGGCAAATGTTACCAATGGCTCAGGCCATTCTAAACCATAAACGCTCCTTATTGTTGCCTCTTTATCCTTCTTTCCACCTTTAGGATAGGCCTGATACACATACAAATGGCCAAAGTTTGTTAATCTATTACCGAGAAATTATGAATGAAACTTGCATTCGTTATTATCCCAAGACCCAAACCATTTCAGCTCAGAAATAAACTTACATCTTTCGAGTGATATGGTAGCCTAAGAATGAAATGTTCGATAGTCAACGCATTCAGTGAGTGCCCACCTACGTTAATCACGCCCTGCATTATTCATTCCCATACAAGGCACATACAAAAATTAAATGGCCGCATATTAAGAGCACAACAAAAAATACCATAGGTTTAGTCGCATTCTTTCTCATCCAATCCTCATTCAATTTGAATTTTCCCTTAGCACAGTAAACATGTGGGTAATGATATTCGTAATACTTGATGTTTGCATTCAAAACACTTGCAATATTTAAGGCAGGGCATACCTTGTGCATAAAAGCAACGACCATCTGAGGAGTTGAAGGTAATCCATGCTCGAGGAATGCTTGTAGTTGAAGGAAAGATAATTTGCTTATTTCCCAGATACATATGAGTGGCTTAACTTTTAATAGGGAAGGTTAGAAACGAGGAAGTGATGAAGGGAAATACTTTACTATACATACATTCATCATGCAGACATTGTAAATATTAATCCAAAATGCCAACTTCTGCTGATGTTACAAGCCTTTCAAATCTATAATACTTAGCTTGTCAACCAGAACCCTGCAGAGACAAATTACAAATCAACCAAATTTCAATAATATATCATGTCATTTGATAAAGTGCTGGGTGTGAGAAATTTGCAATGGAAGAGAAACTTTAATCTTCTTAGTGAGAAATTTGCAATGGAAGAGAAACTTACTTTAATCTTCTTAGCAAAGGAGTGGTAATTTGTATTTGACTCAAGTCAATGGAGGTGGTTATGATATCATGAAGGTGTTTGTAGGGACCGATATCTCTCACTTCTGAATCTGCACAAACCCCATATGGATCTCGGAAATCTATTTCTTCAGAAATCTCCATAGAAGTCTTACATCTCACAGTGCCTCTGGAACCATAATTTCTTGAGCTTATACTTGATGAAGTCGATCGTGACACTACTGGTGACATATCCTGTTCTGATCCTATGGACTGCTTGGCTAGCCTCAAAAAGATACTCAACAAGCATTTCACCATCTCTTCAGAAAGCCTGTTGGGATCCATGTCTTTCACATCTTGTACAGAAACCAAAATGGGCACATTATCTGGTCCCAAATTACAAGTTACCATGGTATGTTCTGTCTGGCGGAAATTTTCAGTAAAAAAAAAAATGAGCGTCCATTCCTGTAAATTCCATTCTGGAATGGTAATTGCAAAACTTTGGAAACAAAAAGAGAGAAGAAAATTGAAAGATGAATCAAAATTAAAATCATGGACATATTTTCCATAACCTATATAACAAATGCTATCTGTAGAATGTGTCCATGTTCAATACCTGTACTTTTAAAGTATGTATCTGCCTTTTGGAAGCCTTGTTGTCCTTTGGGGACGATTTTGGAGATGCAGTCCCCGGTTTTGACGATCGAGGCAAAGAATGAGGAGTTTTAGGGGTTACATGAAGCTGATTCTCTTTTCCATGGCCAGGCTCTGAGGGCCCCAAACTCTTTTGCACCCCCTTCGACAGTTTTGAGGTCTCCTCTGCAACTCCCTTGTGAGGAGAATGCTTGAGATTTGTAGTTTGAGTTACAAAATGAAGGCCATTGGCCTCAGAGCCAGAGCCAAACGATGCTTTCCTTCTATGTAAACTTTCAGCTTGGGAAGCTACATCAGGTGAGCATTCATTTATAGGGGGAAGCAAACCTCCCGCAACAAACTCTTTTTTGCCTTGTTGACTTTCCTGGACAGAGTAGTGACAATGTGAAGGAGACCTGAGGAACTCTGGCTTCTTTGCTATAGATTGTTCAGAATTTTCAACAGGTTCGATTTGTTTCTTGGATAATGAAATGTAAATAGCCTCCTGATACAAACCTTGCCTTAAATGTACAATCTGTTCCTCAAGGCGAACAACCTCCTCTTCAAGCACAGCTACAGAAATGAAGGCCATGTTCTGCCATGTTCCGCCTGTAACTGAAGGATGAAGGCAAGGCCATGACGAGTAACTGAATGAGAAAGACCATGACGAAATGTGCACAGATGTCAGTAGAGAGCATACGGGTGGCCCTATAAAACTGTGCACAGATGTCAGACGTACTCTCGTCATTGAAGGACGCCAAGTGTCAACCTCAAAAAGAAAAGGACGATGAAGGTCCCTTTCAAAGGAATGCCTATCGGCCTAATTAGAACACACCCCATTATCTCTGCAACGACTCGTCTATAAGTAAACAATAGCTAGAAGCTGAAATAAAGTTGCCAAAAAATTACCTAGTTTTAATGCAAAGAAAAAAATGTGGAAAGAGGAGTAAGATGCCTACATTTCATAGGTTTTGGAAGGTGTCCACCAATGTCCAGCATTGAAAATCAGTAAATCTGCTTCATGCCACTTTTTGTTTGCAACATCTGGCTTGTCCAACTTAAGAGTGGAGTGAACCCTTCTAGGTGCATGTTTAGGCGGACTTCCCTGGCGTACAAGAAAGGGTTACCAATAGTACTCAATCGTGAAGTTAAATGTACTAAACCGGACCCCCAAATATGGGATACGCTTTGCAATTTTGTTTCCATTTACTTCATAAACTGACTGCCTATCAGCTACACCTTGCATTAGAAGGCAGATAAGAGACTCCCATTGTGTTCTGGCCATGGAATCTCCAACAAACACAACAGGAAAACCCTACAATCTTCATAGGATATCAGGTGCATTAAACCTGCATCCACACTAAGTCTAGTCAAGACTCCAGAGCTCCTGATTATATGTGAAACAAAATTAAAATAGTAAAACAGAATAGCTTGGAATATAGGCTTTCACAGTTTTATATAATTGTTAGAAAATATTTTGGCTGTAAATGTATTTAACATAAGCCGTATTCTTCATTGCTCCCTGATGATGACTGAAGTGTTCACCCAGAAGTCGTTGGACTGTAAATTCATATGTAGTTACAGCCAAAAAATTTCTAAAAACTTAGAATAGACGATATACAGCATGATAAAAAATGGAACAAGATAGATCCTATGATATTGTGGTCTTCCAATGTGTTGCATAGTTAAAAAAAAGCTAAAACTGCCAATGAGGTTATTTAGATTTACCTCGGTATATCACAACTCAGGGGTTGCCATCTCCATTTCAGATAGTCTTTATCTTCCCGGCCATTGTTCTGACAACGAAAACCCAGTTCTGCAAAAGGGCAGGCAGAGGCAGTGTACAAAGGGTATGTACTATCAGGAACCCATTTCCCACTGAAAATGCCACAGTTGTTTGAACCATACCCTTAAATGACATGGTTGACTCCAGCATCGAGTTGGCTAGAAGAAATAAACCCCTCGCCAGGAAACTGAGGCTGAAAAAATCTATGGCATGTGATGATTATACTATAGATGAAGAGAAGAAGGACCGCTAAATAGCAAAAACACTGATGCCCATGTTTCTGCAGTCCTCCTGATCCAAAGCCATAATTCCTTTGAGCGAAATGATTCTGCAGAGTGAGAGCTCCAAGGGCAGTTGACAGTGGTTTAGTTATAGAGACATAGGCCGAAACGAAATAATTAAATAATCGCCTGCACCTCATCTGGAAGCAAATTCAAAAAACAAGGCCGTTATGTAGCTGTTACGAAGTTAAATATTTATTTATGGCTAGGCACCAGTAGGTTTACAACAGCATTTCAGCTTCTGATAATAGGTGCCAATGCCCAAGATCCAAAGGAAACTTAGGATGGATAATCACTAATGCCCTCCAGGACAAGATCCAAGTGATAACCAACCTAGTAAATGGGTAATAGAGGAGCACTCATGTTGCCAGAGAGGATGAAATTTTAGACTCGCGTCTCACAAATTATCCACATTGCCATTAAACTACAAGTTATTGTTCAAGAAACAAGGTTGTTTCAGAGGCTTGCTAGGATTCTGATGGCATCTCTATAGCCTAAAATATGATAATTTTACCAATCATCACCAAATGACAAAAAAAAAAACGTCAATGCCACTACAAATGACAATCGATTATACCAATCCGTACTGGTGCCATAATCTACCGAAAGCATAAAGCAAGATACAACAGGATCGGCCAAAGGAACATGAACAGACTACATCAAAAAAAGGTAGGACAGAGCGCAAGAAATCAACTAACAAACCTAGATTCCCCTTCACTCCCAAATGAGAACCAGTCATACCTGTGCTACAATGCAGACGTTACAGCACAAAGAATGGAGTAAAACATCAGAACCCTGATATATATTCATCCATCATACCCGCATTAACAAATCAGCAGCAGTGAGCGGGGTATCTGGTCACCTGGGTTGGGGCATTTTCAAAAACAAAAGCGCACTGTTATCGAGGATTCTTAATCTGATCATGGTATCAGTTTCTGACGGAGCAGATTACTGTTAGCTGGGCATTGATACTGATATATGTTAGCTGATCGAGGAAAAACAACTAAAAATATAAAACACCATTTCACAATACACGCATTCCCCAAAATTGAAAGCGAACCATTTCACAATACACGCATTCCCCCAAAATTGAAAGTGGACCAACCAAGATGTGAGCAGGGTGGGAAGCCCTCGTCATCATTTTTACGCCATCCTCTGCACGAACCGTTCACTGCAGGTCCCCGCCCTCCTCTGGAGCGACTCCGCCTGCGCCCTCTTCAACACCCCCGCCCTCCTCTGGAGCGACTCCGCTGCGCCCTCTTCAACACCCCCGCCCTACTCTGCATCAAACGCAAATATCCGCGTGCAGGCCGTGTTCGATAACATGGTTAGAGTAAACGGTTCGATAACTAATATCATTACGTTTTTTAAGGGTATTTTTTAATGTTTTAAAACATTTTTTTTATTAAATTAGACGGCTGATGTTGGTTTAATCCTCTAACAAAGATCTAAGGGCTACGATTAAGACAGAAAGGCATTTGGGGAAGTTCATTTCAGAGGGAAACGCCTTACGACGTAATTATACATTACATTATAAAATATATTTTTCATTCTAAATTATAAATGAATATTAAACACAGATATAAACAATTTTAATTATTATAAATTTATGATATAATGGCATCATCCTATTTTATTTTAATTTTTAAGTCATTTAAGCAAAGTTGAAAGTAAATTTGTTATACATGAGTTTGTTATTAACTTGCACATGTGATGTATCTCATTTTATTCGTAACCATTGTTCGAATTGGGCTAAACACTCTATAAGTGAAAACCAATGGTGTTTGACGATTAAAGATTCTTCTAGAGGAGAGGAGTCAAAATTAGGATTGTAGTCGACTAATATTTGATTGTGGTTGCAAATGATAGTTGGTTTTAGTAATTACAAATATTATAGATTATATTATTATATAGTCCGCAAATATATAAATATAATTAGGATTTTTTTGGATTTAAAAAGAGTTAAGTCCATAGATTCGGGTAAAATTGTTTTTTATTTAAATCATTAAAAATGTATATGGTTTGGAAGAAAGAATATATGTTGTTGTTGAAGAAGTATCTTATTTAAGTAAAAGCAAGAAAGAGTCAGATGAAATTGTTAGAGGCTTCATAATCTGTGGGTCGGTTCAGTGGGACATTTCACTGGACGAAGCATGGTGTTGATTCCTTGGTAGCGTTCGAAAAATATTCACTGACGGATTTTACAATGGAAGGGGCGCACTTTCGACTTAGGTGGCGCGTTAAAAGATTATTCACACTGCAACAATTTCTAAAATGCCACGTGTAATAATGGGCGTATCCAACAAGGGAAAGTTTTATGGTGTTAAGCACGTACTACTGCAATATTTGTTGTAATGAATGTGACAATTGTGTTCTCAATGGGGAGTATGGAAACAAGGATGAGTTCCCATGCTATAGAGATATGAAGTCCACGTTGATTTTCTAGTGCAATTTTTTTATCTGATAACTACTCCTGATGATACATTTTAACTTCTTTACATCATATTGACATCATCAAGCAGTTACACTTAGAAAAAATTCAAACATCACTAGAGCAATAGATCACAATGAAAAACAATAGGGAAGAGACCAAAATTTAGGCCAGCGGCTAGGGCAAACCCCATAAGGGGAAAACTCAACAAATATTTCCTTGTGAGAGAGAGAGTTCAATAGATCAAATTGTACATCAACATATTATAGTCAAGACATAGACATAAAGTAACCATCAAGACAACCTCCCACAAATGCCAAATCAGTTCCATCACCATGTCAAGACAAACTTCCTCAAATTTGGTCTCTAAGAGTGTCTCTTCCTCAGCTTTAGAATTTCGGATCATCGCAGAATCAGAACTTCGCTTACTTAGCATGAGTGTAGACCACAAACTTCACATAGTACAGACCTTGCATAAGATAGAGCACATACTTCCTATAGGAGCCATAAAACTTGCATAAATCATAGAGAGATGGTGCCACGAAACTCAGCCTAAGTCACAAAGAAATGGTGCCACAAAACTCACATAAGCCTCAGATAAATAGTGCCACAAAACCCGCATAAGCCTCAAAGAAATAGTACCACAAAACTCACATTGTTCCACAAAAACATAGTGCCCCAGGTCCGCATGATTCCATAGAGATATAATGTCTCAAACTTGCATACATACCATAGAAGACATAAGCCATAGATCTGCAAGGTTCCACAAAGATATTAGCACACCAAAACAAAGATACACAAGATTATCCCAATCTACCTTTAAAGGAGAGCGAATAGGCTCAATATATAGGTGTTCATCTAAGTGAACAAGTGTGTCACTTAGGGCACACTGACATGATATTGGAGAGGCTAACTTCAACATTTGAGGGGCTGACTTGAGCATCTACAAGTCTCATCATAAGGAAAGATACATAGCATCAAACTCATCCCATAAGCCAAAACCCAATGACATCAAGGTCAGTTCCCCACTGACCAATGTAATCAACCAATATCATTCATGATACCAAACTCTCCAACCATATGTAATGGTTTCTGAGTCAACCTCAGTGACCCAAGAGAGTATACACAAGGTCCATCTCATGGACCTTAAACAAAAGTCTCTTGGTCCACAACCCAAGGGAGGAATCCTTATTTCAACATAAATCTCCCTGAATAGATAGTCTCTCGGTCCACAACCCAAAGGAGAGAACTCATCATTCTTGACCAAACTCAATGGCCTCTGAGTCAACGACCCAAAGAAGGGAACTCAATATCAATCTCCCTGACTTATCCATTAGCCTCTCGGTAACTACCTAAGGGAGAGGTCACAAAACCAGTGTCCCTAATTACCAAACTCATTGGTCTCTCAGTCATAATAACCCAAGGGATCACTTCATGCCTCAAAATTACCAAGCTCCCCGACCATACTCACTGGCCTCTCAGTCAACTGACCTAAGGAACTGACAATATTCCCGACAATAATTCATAGCCTATCAGTGACAATCTAAGGAAAATTCATGATACTATATAATCAATGATCCCTCTCCAAAATGGATTCTAAGTCATTCCAGGCTTCTCACAAAACATTGGCAACCTGCTCATCAATAAAATTATATTCAAGCCTCGTAGCTCCAGATAAGAAGACATCAAGGATATAGTGATACTTGATTTCAATGTGCTTCAGCCTCCCATGAAAAAATGGGTTCTCATAAAGCTTTACACAACTTTGATTATCACCCCATACAATGGTCGATCCCAGCACTTGATCAAACAAGCCAAGCACGCGGCTTCACAATAGGTTAAACATGCAATAATATACTCAACCTTCGTTATGCTAAGAGGAACATAAGTTTTCTTCTTACTTGATCATCACAGCAGAGCCCAAACCAAAAATAGAAACCCTAAGTGCTATTTTTATCATTATAGCATCCACCCCAATCATCATCAATAAAACCATGCAGTTGTCATTCTCCATTCAAACCATCATTAGAGGTGTTGTGCAAATATCTCAATATATGTTTCGTTGCAACCTAATGCACATGTCAGGGCTCAACCAAGAATTATGTTCACAACATATGTAACACCCTCCTCCCACATTTACCGAAGTTAACCAGTCCACTGGGGTAAAGATGTGATGAGAGGCTACTATGATGTGATTCAACTCCCCATGTATAGTTAAGGAAGTGGAACTGACAAAACAAACTATTCTGACCTTCCACACATGCTACAGAACCTTCAAGAGCCAACCAACCTTTCCAGGTGACCAACCCCTGAGACAACTTGACATTTCACTGATTTGGACCCTGAGTTGCTCCCATGACAAGCCATGCATGAGACTGAAGCCTCCCAGTCACTCCCACAGCAAGGCATGCCAGCAATTGCGGACTTTTTTAGCTAGTTCTAAGCTAGCGACCTCGGATTTTGTGCCACTTTTCTAGGGCCAAGACTCAGGCCACTACCCAGAACTTCATGAAACTTCCAAAAATGATAGGTAATAATGGAATAAAGCTATAAATGCAATCATTGGTATAAGTACTTGATCTTACCACTACTAGCCATGACGAGAATTTTGTCAAACACATCAAAATTATGTAATCTATAGGTCATAACAACACATTTGAGCATGGGGTCTCATACTTATCTGAGACTCGTAGAGAAGCAATGTTGTCATGTCACAATAGCTGCATTATCATCTATTAGGTCATGTATTCATTGTACTTTCAGTTTCTAATGAAAACATGATGAAATCCATAAATCAAGTCTATCATAAAACATATTCATAACCAACATATAACCAGTAGAAATAACAAGGATATAACAGCCATAAAATCCATAGATAAGCCAATACATTTACACATGAAATACCAAGAAGAAGGAGCTCTTATTAATCAATGCAAAAGCTAACCAAGTTTGGGACTTCCACGAACCACCCGAACAAGCATGGATGCCACCAGATTTCTCCACCACCACCGTGAGGAATTTGCCTGCCTCCTAGTCTCTAGGTTTTATCATATATCCTCACATACAACAATCGAGGATTCTTAGGCCTAATCAAGACTCCACCCTCCAAGATTTACCGTATATCCCTCCATTCACTGGTTGAGGATTCCTAGGCATGATCGAGGGCACACACCTTTAGGATTTACCATATATCCCGCCATTAACCGGTCGAGGATTCCTAAGCCCATCGAGGCACACAAAATCTGAGTTTACCTCAATCCCACCTTCTCCGATCCAAGGATTCTTAGGCATTGTGTTCTTTCTTTCAGTTACCACCTCACCCAGTTTCGAAACCATCTGGCAATCCAAATCAACCAAATACAAGAGAACTCATCACACCATGCCTACCTGAAAATGGCAAGGCAAGGCTGAAGAACATTGTCACACCTAGAAAAACCCATGCCAATGGCAACAAGAGAACCAAATAGGCACATGCATGTACCGTGCATGCTAAATCTAGCAAGGAAATCACACTTTCAAATCGATACCTACAAATAATCTAGTTGTAGTTGCTAGATGATGCTCTTCCTTGCTTGATATTTGCTTTCCTTCGCCTTCTTGGTCCCTCCTTTGCTTTCCTTAATCCACTAATAGAGTGCTCCAAGAATGCTTTGTGTCCAAGAGTGAGAGAGAATGAGAAGAGAGAGAGCTCCCAAAACTAAACTGACAAAAGGCTACCATCTGATCCTCTGAAGCCTTTTTATTAATGAGGCTTCTGTTTTCTTCAATTTTCTATTATTTTCCTTCATTTTCCTCCTCACATGCAACCTATGACCTTTCACCTTCCTTTTCTCCTAATTTCCATTATTTTCATAAATAAAATGTTAATTAATGCTACTTTTCCTTTCCAAAGCCCTTGTCAATTTCCTTTAGCCATAATAAACCAAATGAACACCCACACTAGGATGTTTTTCCCAACATTTAGCTTGGAATATGTGTCCCACGACATTGGTTATTATTTTGCCTTTATTAACTTTATTACATGGAATTTTGACCAGGGCTATTGCAGAACCCTCCCCATTGGGGGAAAACCATCCTCGATGTTTAATGACACCTACAACTAGTTAGACTGCTTAGAAGCAAAACATACTGCCCATGGAGCTTTGTAACTTAGCTCGATACAGTATTTACAATGATCAATCTATTGAGAAGCAAACCAACATGACACATAACAACATAACAACATGACACCCATACCGCTTACTGGAGCTTTATAGCACAATTCATGGCGTATTTACATCCTTATACATATATACATATACCAAATATCACACCAAAACATATGCCAGAAACATTCACTCAAATAGAGAATAGAGAAGGATACATAGCCTACATTTGATCTGGTATCTCCCATGTAGCTTCATGGGGCCCAAAGCTCTTCCACTACACTTTAACCTACTCGATTGCTTGGTTCCGGAGCAT
>APFE030264529.1:0-55087 GCA_000404065.3 Pinus taeda
CGACACATAGGAATAGTTAGGTTCAACTTGGTCTAGTATAGAGTTAGGTATAGAGTTAGGTAAAGTGTGTTTCTTTACCGTTGTACATTTTGTAACTTACAATCCGACGGTCACGATATGTAGTGATCCGACGGTTCATTCTCTCCTCGGTATTACCGACACTTGATCCGTGGCTTGACACCCGATTGGTCCATGAGTTCTATTTAAAGCGCATGGAGGGTCATTGTTCGGGTAATCCGTCTATGAGAGAAAGCTTATGTAAATTTTCATTCTTTGATTAATTAATTGCCTGAAGTGGCCATGTTGGCTCAGGCCATGGACTGTTTCCCTCTTTGAGGGTTTTAACCACGTCAAAAATACTGGTGTATTGATTTGATATCTGGTTGTGAGCGGTGTCCTTTTGGTGTTCTTTCTGAGGAACTTACCCTGTAAATTCCTACATACCCAATATATTTCAACTTACAACAAGAATAAAGGACATAATAAGGAATAATAGGATAGGCCACCTAGAAACAACGCACATGCTTAGAAAGGATGATAAAATATGAAAATTTTAGGAGAAATTCTACTAATGAAGTTCATGAACTTCAACCTATAGGATGCATAATGACCTATATAAGTAAGGCATAATAACCTTACTTGACACAGTGCACTTTGAACGAGGCCTTACATCATTAGCTACATCCAATTATTGCTTTGTAGGCTATATGGAAGATACCTTTAGTTTAACCTTGCATACATAATGAACTAGGACATGATGCACATGATATGTGGTCTTCTGTGCACAAGAAAAGATCTACTAATTGTTATTGAAACATGTAACACACTGGCAAAATATTTATATATCCAATTTTGAACATGTAAAGTCTAAAAGGTTTCCATCATAGAACTTGCAAGTAGGTTTTTGATACAACTACCAACCTACAAATTGTTCCAAATATGTAGAAAGGACAAGTTTCCTTTGGGGGTCCTACTCGTAGATGATCATTATGTCCAAGGGATTAAAATGAATTGGTTTCGATACCTCATGAATGAGTTCATCCATGATTTTTTAGGTGCATAGAAATAAGGTGAGAAATTCCACTATGATTGGGTCCTACTCTTAAAATGATTGTATGGAAGCCACCCCTAGACATTGTTTATGATACACTAGTCATTGAGTCTTTCCATGTGCTAAAATGCAGTGTACTACAACATTCCACAAACAAATATACATAGGTGAATATCACCATAGCCTTCCAAAAATGGTACACCCAAATGATATAAGAGACCATTGAGTTAATTTTGATTTCATACAATCTAAATAACGAGTATAGTGACTCCCTCTTCTTTTAAATTAACATGCATAATAATTTTATCACTCCACACATAGATCCCAATACCACATCAAAGATCCTACCATTATGCATTATGGAGGAATAAATCCAACAAGATTTTCAATAGTGGCTAGTGAATTTAAGTACCAAGCCCACTAAAGGTTTTCAAATCCTAGAGATGTACACCAAGAAGAACCGTGAGAAGTGCAAGTGTGAAGAGGATGAGAAAGATATGCAAGAGAAATGGTAGTGCACTTCAATTATGTCTCCTAGTTCTAAGTTGGAAGGAAAAGGGAACCAATGCATATTATACTAGGTTTGAGCCACACAACATAGGTCAAGATAGGATTTCCAAGCCATTACTACGATAAGGGACTATGTTCCAAATACCAACGGAGCAACAATAGTAGCTATGATGTATGCGTTGATCCCAATAAAAACATGCATGCAACAAAATCACATAATAAGCATCACACAAGTTAATACAAGAGAGTGGTTCTAGCATGATATTCATAGCAATTCAAGCCACCATTACCATAGTCCCAACCCAATAATCCTCACCAATCCTAGTATAGGCCATTGTCACTAGCCTCTAGTCTAATTTGGAGGTACAATAATTAGTCCACTAAGATTAATCTTAGAAACTGGGGGTTATGTTAATTATTGAAGATGATGAACCCCAAGCCCCCTAACTCTATAGGTAATAATACCACATCTAGTGCTACAAAAATTACATAGATCCTAGGTGGCACAAAAAAAGGGCCATACAGTTGGACGCTTTGGTCATCACTACATGTAAACCATCTTCATTGTTATCTAGGCCATATTTCTCCATGCAAAAATTGGATTTATTGTAAGTACCATCCCATGAGATCTAATAATACTCCATGGACATAATAGAGGAGTTAAGCAACAAGCACCAGATCCTAGGAAATACCATCATGAAATCTAGTAGTGCCATGCATAAGAAGTAGTCTCATATAAAGAACTTGTTGACATAGTCAACAAATTTTGCTTACAAGTATCTACAAGCGACAAATTGGTGGAAAATTTAGTGCCTATAAATTTTTCCCACATTGAAGAGACTATTATGTAGCTGCAAGTGCAAACCCTTCAACTACAATAGAAGTTGAGGGTTACACCAACACCAACACAATTGGAGCTAAAACAAAAGCTTGAAAAGGATAACAATTTATTCAATAAAGCCAAGTTATGGAATGAAGGATTTTCTATGTGGTAGACAAAATTTTTGGGCTATGGACACACTTGTAGAATGCTCCTAACATCAGACAGTAATGGAATGGGTTAACTCATTAGAAGCACAACTTAGGGAAAAGGGAAAGTACCATCTAGGGATACCCCTAATAGCATATAACTAAATGATGATTGAGATTTATACCCTTACACACTAGATAAAAAACACTTGAGATGAACAATTAATTTTCTCCAAGGTAGTCCTTGAGGCTAAAGAACAAGCTAAGTGTCACAATTCTATGTTCTCCAACATCCAAGCTATTGTTGTCAAGTAGTGTGCTAAACCACACCAAGGGGGCTGCCACAAAGCGTGGAAGTAGTCAATAAATGTTTCCTAGATCTTGAGTAGTTGCACTCATCATGTGATGAGGTAGAGTCAACATTCCATAGTTTTGTTTAGTACCTCCTCACCAAGGTTCCATCAATTCATCTATGTTTCCTTAAGCAAATCCCTTCGCTTGAGGATGAGTCAGATAGTAGTGTTGGTAACCTAATGGCACCAAGACATTGGGGTGTGTGCAAAGGGGTGATGTGATAATAAAATATTCAAATTTGTGTAAATAAACCATGTTGAAGCACCACATGTGTCGATCCATGGATGTTTCACTATTGGTTCGTGGAATCTTTTGAGGACTATTGTAATGATAACTAATTGCAACTATTTTGGTGGCCAACCAACTAGTAGTTAGGGTGGTTCTAAGTGGAACACACTATGAAATGATATATGAATAACAAAAGAAGATATTTTGGTTGGGATTAGCCTTTTTTGGTTGTTGTTAGTAATTGAGCTCAATTTTGAGCCTTAGTTTTGGTAAGATTCCTAAGGTGACTATAGCCATGTAAAGACCCAAGTTATGGAAGGAATTAATGAAATGTTTGGTAAAATTGATCCTTTCTAAGTCTTATGTGTTGTGTCAAATGCATTATTTATCTTATTAATGTATTCTTTAATGGATATTTAAGTGAGTGTTCAATTATAAATGCAATATTAAGGTGCTAGATTGCTTCCACTTAGGTATGCGATCTTGATTTGATTGTTCCAACAATTCCTGTAAGTATCTTAGGTGAAACCTTCTCTAGTCTCTAAGGATTGAAAAGGCTAGTACTTATGTGGTATTTGTTGGTTACGAAGTTCAAACCTTCAATTTAAATCCCCACACCAACAACAATAATGGTGGTGATGGAAGGGCATGCTAGTTCCTTTTTGAAACATGAGGAAGAATGCAAGAATAATGGAAGAAGAAGTCTTTGCAAGGAGAAATTACACTTTGTATATGTCCCCGTTGGGTGATGGAAGGGCATGCTAGTTCCTTTTTGAAACATGAGGAAGAATGGGAGAATAATGGAAGAAGAGGCCTTTGCAAAGATAAATTACACTTTGTATATGTCCCTGTTCAAGAGGCATATATGCATTCAAAGTAGCATCATGGATTTGGCTTAGGATGCCTCAAACCATTGGTTTGGGAAAAATTATTAATAAAACATAGATTACCAATAATATGTCTCCAAAAAACATAAAAGGACATTAATTTAATAGATTTAACTTCCCAATTAACCTCTTTCCTCTTATTCTTTGTGAAATCATACTAATCTCCTTATTACTCTTTTGCAACCTCTTTAATAAACCTTATATCATATTTCATATGAATTACATAAATAAATTAATCACATAACCTTTCTTTAAATATTTCTTAACGCAAAAATATTTTAAATTCAAATCCAAACGTTATACTAAATACTTTTGCTAACTTAAAATTTATTTCTATAAAATAATTATTTCAAAAATATTATTTCCAACATATTACTTTTGCTAACTTTATTTCCCACCGCTATATTTTTTTTTTTTTCAAATTCACTAAAAGTTACAACCCCAAATACCTAACAACATGTCATGTAGCAAAAAAAAATATGAACTCTCATAAACCAAACCATAAGTAAAAGTGAACCCCCACATATGACATTAACCATTCTTTTGTTAGCCTTAACCATCAACCTCACACTAAAAATATTTACTGTAACATCTTTTCATAAAATATTATTATTAAACATAAGCAAAAAACTACTTGACTTTATCCAGGTGTCTGAATGCTTTTAATCCAACGGTCATCTATGTTTGCTCTATTTCCAATGCAAAAACATTATTTTCATTCTGAATTAAGGCCAAGTTTTTATTCGGCTAATTGTCGTGTCAATTTTGTTAAGGACGTAAATATTTAAAACAGAATATTAAAATCCAATTAACAAAGTATTTGATATTTAGAATGTTAAAAATTAAGTTAACAAAATTTCTAATTATGTTAAAAGGCACTCTTCAATCTAGCATAGAAGAGATGTTGTAATGTTATGTAAATACTTTGACAAGATCAAATTATTAGCCATTTTTAGACTTTGGTGTTTTTATAACTCATGGTATTCATCTCTAATATAGCCTATTTAAATGCATAAAATTCTAATGATTTTCCTTTTTTCCGAAGAGAAAAATTTGGTTGAAATTTATATTCATATGCTATATAAGTTTATAAGTTTATTCATAGTTTATTCATATGATATATAAACATATAAGCTTATTAAAATTAAAATTAAAAAATTATAACCAACTAATGCTTATAAATATTGTTACTGGAGCGGGCGGATAGACAAATAGCGAGATTTGGGGTTGGGGGAAGGCACTGCCAACCACCTCACCAACTCCCAAGGATCATAAAGAAGGGAGACTTAGTTTTAAAATATTTTAACTATTCATTTAAATTCATTTAAAATTTAAATATATTTTAATTATTTAGAAATTATTTGAATATTTTTTTAAAAATAAATATTTAAAAATTAAAATATATCCATATTAATAAATATAGGGTGTAGTCTAACTTATATATAAATCGTTTGTTTGTTTGTTTGTTTTGTTTTGTTTTTTGTTTTTGTTTTTGTCTTTTTGTTTTTGTTTTTTTTTGTGTTTTTATTTTTGTTTTTGTTTGTTTGTTTTTGTTTTTTGGTTTGTTTGTTTGTTTGTTTGTTTTGTTTGTTTGTTTGTTTGTTTGTTTGTTTGTTTTTTTTGTTTTTGTTTTTGTGTTTTTGTTTTTTTTTGTTGTGTTTGTTGTGTTTGTTTGTTTTTTTGTCAGAGCTAATTTTAATCAAAATATGACATATATTTTAAAAAACTTGAGTTTAAGTTCTTTAATCTGTAGAATTGAGTGTCTTAGGGGTTTTTCATGGTGCAAAATCTATTTATGCATTCAAAAATGTATTTTAAATAATAAAAAATCACAATCTTGCTTGATATTTTATCCCATGAAAAGACCATTTCTTCTATAAGTTAGACCATGCCATAAATATTATATATATATATATATATATATATATATATATTATATATTATATATATTATATATATATAGGAATAGGGTTTTTCCAAAAGTTTAAAAGCTCGTCTCCTTAATGTGTTCAATAATAATGGCTACCCTAGGCGCCAGGGGCTTAAAGCTTTCCTTAGGGCTAACAAAGGTATTTCAATTAAGAAAGAACCCAAAGATCGAATTTCAGGTGTCCATCTACCTTTTATCCAAGGGACGACTAATAATATTGCTAGGACACTGAGGACACATAAGGTTCCCTCTACCTTTAGGCACCTTAACACCATTCGTATCTCCCTAAGGTCTGTTAAAGACTTGGTCAATCCTAAGAACATGAAAGGTGTTTACGAAATTCCATGTTCTTGCAGGACGCCCTACACTGGTGAAATTGTCCATTCGATAAATCAAAGGATTCATGAGCACGCGACTGACATCAAACATGGGAGGACCCGCTCCTCAGCTTTGGCAGAGCATGCATAAAAGACAAAACATCACATTTGCATTGAAGAGGCCCGGATCATTGCAAGGGTTGATCATTTCTTTCATCGAAAGTTTAGGGAAACCATTGAAATAGAAAGAAAACCGAGCAATCTAAACAAGGATGATGGTTGAAAGATTAACAATCATTAAGTCACTTCCATTTTTTTTTTTTTTTTAATTACATCTATATATATATATATATATATATATATATATATATAACCCTTATTTTGAATATTTTTCATGCTTGATTCATTAAAATTTTTCTAAAATGTTTTATAAATGAAATTCCCAGCTTTCTTTGATATTTAATATATCAATGAATATATTAATTAATTTAAATTAAATAATATAGATATATATTGATTAAGAATTTTTTTAATTTCTTTAATACCTGGACTAAAATATCAATTTAGTTATATCTTTAGGTTTTTAGGAATTTTTTTTATTTAAAGAATTTTTGTATTTTTAATTCTAGTCTTCACCCCTTGTTTTATGTTTGATATTGGCTTAATTATTAATTTTAATCCTATTTTAATCTAATTATTTGACTTTATATTATTTCATATAACTCATTTTAAGGGAAAGAAAAATTCATTCTAAATTTAAATATTTCACTCCATACTTAACCATAACTTAATAATTGATTTAATCCTAATATAATTTAATCTAAATGTTAGATTTTATATATTAAAATATTAATTTATATTTTATTCCAATTTATTCATTTTTTTCTTATTTATTTATTTATTTATATTTTAATAAAAAAATTAATTTTAACTTAGCCTTGATCTAAATATTTGACTTAATCAAATTTTTTTATTAAGTCAATTTATAATATTCTAAGATTTTTTTTTTTTTTTAAACTAGCGGTTTATTATAACCGTTAAAAAATATTAAGGATTTTACGTTGGTTCTCTATTTAATCTAGTGCCATGATCTTGATTACATTAAAAACATTAAAGATCTTTATGATGAACCACAGTGAATGATTCAAAACGCATAGATAAATTATTTATAATGTGATCCCTCTAAAAATATTTCAGTAATTATTAAATGGATTCTAGGGTTTTAACCTCTGCTAAATATTCTAAGTACTCAAAAATAGTTATGCCTTTTTTTTCTTAATTAAATTAATTAAAAAAATGTCTTATGAACAAGAATTATAGTTTTTTATGTATATGATATTAGTAAGTCATGGTATTGGCACATGGTATTGTAACAAAGCCTATTTGGCTAAGAAATTGAATATCCATAATTAAAAATCTTGTTAAATATTTTTTAAATGTAGATATGTTTAACTCATACATTAATTCTTTATATATATTATTATATAATATATATATATATATATATATATATATATATATATATATATATATATGGAGTAATATATGGAGTAGATGAATCAAACGTAACACTTCATTTTCAAAGGCTACCAAGTGAGCTACCCTCAAGGGCTAATTTAAAATAAAGCTATAATTTAGTTAATTTGTATGATTATTTTTAAATCATGGGAATGTGAGATGTATGGTTTTGATGTGTGTGTATTTCTTCTACCTCTTTCATTTATATGGACATGTTAGCTATATTTCATATAACTAATAGTAATAACTAATTGAATAATACTAATAGCTTTAATTAATTTAATAATAGTTAATAATTTTATTTTTGCATTGAGAATAGTGGAATCTTGACACATATACTGAAATTAACCAGGTATTTCACAATTATTATTATTATTTGTGCCCAAAGGGTGTAGAATATATGGTGATGGGGTGTATTGTTAAGTCATTTCGTGATATGAAGGTCGTTGGTTTGAAATTCCGTGGGAAAAAATCTAGTCATGTTAAGGGCCGGTGTGGCCCAGGATGGGTATGATCCCTGGGTGATTTTGATAGTTGGGTCGTGGTTTCTCAAGCCAAAGGTTAAGTCTCTAGTCATTTCTAAAGGACAAAGGTAACTTGACAAACAAAAAATTGTTAGTATTATTATTATTATTTGTGCATTAAGATTGAATTACCTCAAAATTTCATCATACATTAGAAAAAAATATCACTATCCATGCAATGTTTAGTCTCAATATGCCACTAGGGAAACCAAATCAGTTGACCACTGACTAGAATTTAGGTCATGCAAAATAAAAATATTTGATACTTAGAAACTATTGACAACTACCATTTACTAAATTGAAAAAATAAATAAGATAGATGCTAGGAAGCATAACATGACATCAAGTGTCTAAAAAAGTGATTGGGGTTGGGTCTTCAATGCTTGTACTAGTTGGGGTAGGGGGTTTTAGATTACACTAACGATGAATCTTAAGATGAGCTAATCAAGAATCCAAACTAGCCAAACAAGAATGTTGATATCATTAGACCCACTTGATTTTGTTCAAAGAAGAGATGATATCATTGTGGTCTTCATGCTTCTCCTTCAATACCTAGCCTAGAAGTTTTTTCATTTATCTATTGAGGGTGATGGAGTTTAGATACTGGCTCTGTCTTCACTTGGTATGGCTAGGGTCAAGAACACAATTAGCTACCTCTACTTTGATTTTGAAATTAGAATAAGCTTGTCATTCATTGGTGGTGATGGCTTCAAGTTGACAAATTTCTTCACAGATTTTAGGGGGGGTCACAGAATGGAAGATGAAACATCATCCTTGGCTTTAGATTGTGCACGAGGTTTTCCCTAAGGGCCCCTGTCTCCAACTCCTTAGCCACTAAACATTCATTTCATGGCCATAATGCACCAAAAGAGAAATACCAAGGCAAGATGCCTTACCCACAACATCTGGAGACTCAAAAGAATAAGATTGAGAAAGCCAAAAAAATGCAGTAACTAGAGGGGTCTAGGAATCCAAGGTAGAGAGGGCCAAAATTAAAAGGTATATGAAAGATCCCTGACAGGGACTAGTACTTGCCAAGAGACACAATAATTCAAGCCATTGCCTAACCAAGGTAAGCTCAAGACAAAGAAAACAAAGATCCACTAGCTAGATTTGAAACTAGAGAAGGTAATTGTTGAAACAACATAGTATAACATTACCCTTTGGCTAGCCCTTCGAACTTGAACCAACGAGGTCATGCACATTGAAGAAAGGCTAACCCACCAACTCTTATGACATCTAGCTCTAATGTAGCAGTCAAAGTCCTAAGATGCACGACCCTTGCATGCCCAAATCCTATCTCCTAATCATTGTTCAATTACCCATGTTTGTGCCAAATCTCCAAACCCAAACTCTAGGTTTCCTTGCATGCATGTGCAAATTAATTCATATCGATAACATAAGGCCTATGTCCAAGCTTGATAAAAATTCCACTGACTATGCCATAGCTCTACAAATGTTTGGCCACATGTACTTTCCTCTATTGGGAGCCCAAGGGAATTGTCCCACCTACAATGGGGTGAATCCTAGACATACCAGAAAAACCAGAGAGCGAGGTTTCCCTTCTCAAAATGGTTAAACAAGATAATTACTAACATGGGAATGATGATTAGTGTATGCAATTTGCATGTGTTTCACGGGGAGGTTTAGCCACACCAACCCCTCTTAAATGTTGTGGGAGGTGGCTAGCTCCCCTTGACCTTTAACGTCCCTTCAACCAACACCCTAATTGAAAAAAATTATTAAATTTTTAAAAAATAAACTGAAAAATAAATAACTATATATAAAAATATTTATAAAAAAAAATCAAATTTCATTTCTTTCTTAATACATAACATAAAATTAAATGATTATTAATTTTAACCCTTTAATATTTAATAAATGAAAATTTTAAAAAAATATCTGAGATAATATAATATAATATAATACAATTATATTTATATTTAATATAACATAGATTAAACCTTTCACTACCTTCATTAGCACTTATAAAATTAACATTTAAAATTTGCAAAAGTTATTCTTATCCCTTTCTGCCCTTTTTCATTATTTTAAATCCCTTTAACCATACTAACTATATTTTAATATAATTTATATTAAGAGAAAACAATAATACTAACTATATTTTAATATAATATTATATTAAGAGAAGGTTGTATAATTTTTTATTATATTAATACGTCTATTTATTCTAGAATAGGGATTTTATAATTTTACTTAATTATTAAATATTAATATTTATTAGATGGATAGTAAGGATTTAACTTCTTTGCAATATTTTAGAACATTCCTAATAATATTTACAAATAAAAAATGGAGATTTACCTCCAAAATAGTTATGTAATATTTGTCATTTTTTTTTGTAAGCTTAGGTAGGTCTTCCTTTTCTATTTATATAAAAACAAGTTGAATCCACATATTGTTAATAGGTGGCCTCAACTTGCGCAGTGGGAAACCAAGTCTGTTGGCCACCTATATATATTATAAGCCATCCAAAATTGGTAAGTTAATAGTCTTTCTACCCAAGCTATGTATACATAACTATTTATAAACCAATTTTTAACCATATGTCCCATAAGCATGCATATAAAAAGAAAACTAGCCGCTACAAAAATAGTAACCTGAGATCACGAGCTCAATCTACTCCTTGGGTTTGTCCTGATTTGGCTCAACGACTGATGGGTCTTCAGCTGAGCCTTCATTTGCTGGTGTCATTTCCACGATACAGGGAATGTGTCTCTGTGTTCGGTCAAGTCTTATATCCTGCTTACATAGCTGGAACTGTATGGTTTGCAGGTCTCATTTATAATTAGGCATATCTCTGATTATCAACACCATCCCCATGGATACTTGCTCCCTCGCTTTTCCAACTAGCCTCTTCATGAGCCAGTACAAGTGTAAGGTCTATTTAAATTGAGACATTCTTCCTCTAGTATTTCCAGGATCGGGACTGAGATCTCTCCACTCTTCCATCCCTTCCTCCGAGTCCTCTTCCTTAATCCTTTCCTCCATCTCCTCAATAATTTTCCTAATCCCTTCTTCCGTGTCTTTCTTATAAGCCTTGGCTACTTCCTTCATGGTCTCATCCATGGGACATCTTCCCATCCTTTTGCTTGAGGTTCCCATGTCCCGAGAGTGCAGTCCATTATTTCTCCTGCCTCTTCGACCACGACCTCTAGCTGCCCGAGCCATGTCTTCACTCTCTTTTACCTGTTCACAATGGACACAATGCATAGTTAGGATAAAACCGCCATTACCCATCCAAATTCCCATTGTTTCTGAGGGTTTATGCCTGTCTACGTTATCTCTCTTATGTCTACACTCCTCTGCTCCCAAGTACCCTAGTGAGCCTGGGATGGTCCTCCCCTTTCCCCTGTTCCCTCTTTCCTTCTTCTCTTTTGGGTCTCTGGGTACTGCCTCTCCGCTAATTCCCCATTGCCCCTCCTTAGTTTCATGAGGATTGGCCCCATCTCGAAGCTGCCCCGGGGTAGTGAGCCCATGGGTCTTCTTGCTAACATTCTCCTCTCCCTTTCTACCTTGCTGGCTGACACCACTCCCTCTCTTTTTAGCATTACCCCCTGGAAGGTCACCCCCTTCTTTCTTTGTTTCCTTCCTGGCTTCCCCTCACTAGCTTGCTCCCCTCTGCTACTCGAGCTTCCCTCACCTACCTAGACTTCTTGCCTAGAGAAATTTTCCAGACTATCGGACCTCCCGGCCTCGCTAAAACAATATATTCCAGCCTTTGTATCCTTGGTTCTGAGCTCATCGCGCCCCTCCTCATCACCTCTCCTCTTCCCAACATTCCTCACACCACTTCTCCTGACTGACATCCCTCTTGTTCTGCAGTACCTCTCCACGTTCAGCCTTACAATCATGCGAGCTGTGGTAAGCAGTCCTCGCACCTCACGGGTTTTGACATCACCATAATATATGTTTACCCATTCCATCACCCCAATTGGTGGCATAATATTTGCCCTTTTACTTGAATTGATTAATTAAAAAAATTGTCATATTAAATGAGTTATGATTTTTGGGACATATGGTATTGATAAGCCATGGTATTGCAATGAAGCTTATTTAGAGATTGAGAATCTCCATGGTAAAGGAATTTACCAACCATTTAATTTATTTGGCTATACTAGTTATTAAGTGGATAGTTGAGATTTAACCTCCATGAAATCTTCTTATTAGTTGTCACAAATTAAATGTTGATATTTATTTCAAAAGAAGTTATGCCCTATTAATTAAAAAATGGGCATATTACCATCTGTCACATGAACATAAGTAATGGTTTTTTATGCATGTGGTATTAATAAGCCATGGTATTGGCCCATTGTATTGTAACAAAGCTTATTTACAGATTAAAAATATTTATGATAAAGTGAGGTGAATCTCCATAGCTAATAATCCTGTAGATCCTTGGGTGATTTTGATGGCTTAGATGCCCTTAGGCTAGAGCTACTCAACCACACATTAGGCGTGCTAGTGAGCTTAAGATTCTCATAACCTAAGAAACAAAAGAACTTCGTGTTACATGTTTTTTTAAACATATATATGTTTAAGCCATATATTGTTTCTTTTTATAATTAATAATAATTATAATTATAGTTATAATTTAATTATTTTTTATGATTTTTTAAAATTCACCAATATAATATGTTTTATGAGATATAAATTCTGGATGTTATGGTGTTTATAAGTAATTAATCTATATGATTAAGCTAATTTTAAATATGGAAAATCATAAAAAACCAACTCATATTTTAATATTATTAGGCCAAGGAGGTGATGTGTAATTCCGTCTTTGTCAACTTCGAGTGTCTCGTTTAAAATAAAGAAAAGAATATATAATATATATATATATATATATATATATATTATATATATATATATATATATATATATATATATATATATATATATATATTATATATATATATATGAAATAAGCTATAATAAAAAATAATATTAATACACATATTTCTTTAGTTTTAATTATCTCGCCCTCCTCCGTCTGTTAGTTGATATTACAACCTGATAGGAAGGAGATTTAAAATCCTTCACTCTCACTCTTAACCCATAAACAAACATAGATCCATCTTGACTCAGTATCTATCAAGCCCTGAGAGAGATTAAATATCTCGAGGTGCAAACCTCTTTTTTGAGTGTAAAACTTGAGAAAAGGTTTGCACCATGAGAAATTTGATCCCTTTGGGTGCTTGATAAATAAGAGTTAAGCTGGATCTATGCTAGTATCTATTTTATATAACATAGATAAAACATCAAAAAATGATATAAAAATAACATAAACATAATATATAAATACCAACATAATTTATCATCTATTAGGTCCCTATACTACTAGTGTATTCCCTTATTGTTATTAGTGAAAACCCCTTATTCTATTGTTGTGCCCATGTAGTCCCCATATCTTTATTATTGTGCCCCATAGAAGCCCACTATTTTTATTATTGTGCCCTTACAATATTATTGTTATGTAGGCTCTGATTATATTGCGACCCCATAGAATCCTATATATAGAAAGGTCGTCTTGTCATTTGTATCATCCAAGAATTATTCATTTGTGTAATGTAAAAGACGTTCCCCCCTTGAAGAGACTTATTTTGAATTCGTAGATCTATCTCTTCTTCCACGTTGTGACCTAGTTGCATAATATTTGGTATCAGACTTTGGATTCTACAGTTTCGCTGCTTCAAACAGGTCATCATGGAATTTTTCTTATAAATTCTTTTTCTATGAAGCTTCAGAAGCTAAAATTAAAATCCATTTGAGCCGAAATATTGATGAACTTTGTGCCCAAATTTCAGATCTTTTCTTGCTACGTTTTCAAAGATATGAGCTGAGGAAGTTAGGGTTTTTGTAGGCTCTAGAATTCCATCTCAAAGAGGCCACCTAGGGAAAATCATCATAAATTTCTCTCTAAGCATCAAATTCAAATTTCGTAAAAATTTAAAGAAAGAGGATAGACTGTAGTTTGTTGGTTATCATTTTCAGCGCTGAAGGTAGAAACAATGACATGTGGCATGTCGTACAATTTCTCTTTACGGAACCAATCTATAATTAGGTCATCGTGGGAGATTGAGCATAAATATTTCTTGGGGAATCCAATCTCGATCAGAATTATGGGGTTGGAAAGAGGACTTAGAGGGCTACCACAAATGGAAATGTTAGAACTTAGAGATCCAAAATTACAAAGTTACAGTCACCTCGAGCTCCTAAAAGCAAGAAAAAGAATGACTTGAATCAAGAAACTAGAAACACCTAGTAAGCAAAATTGGATGGATGATTTGAAGAATGCAATCAAAGCTAAGATAAATAGTTTTATCTATTCCATGGAAGCTATATCGATGGTATAGAAGTAGAATTAAAAGGTAACATGGAATATTTGAAGAAAGACAAGGAAGGTTGGACAAAGTTGCTACAAGAAAGGCTTCCTAATGATAAAAAGGTAGTAGAGGAAACTCATGATGAGAACAAAATAAATGATAATCATGATTTCATAGAATCTAACAGTGGATTGAAGACCTACCATATTCCAAAGATAGATATGAGAAAGTTTGATGGCAAGGATATGGTAACTTGGATACTACAGATGGACCAATATTTTGATCTACATGATGTGCAACCTTCACAAAAGGTACGTATTGAATATTTATATTTAGAACCCAATAAATTTGTATGGTATAGATGGATTTGTTCTCAAAAATCACTTGTTACCTGATCAATTTTCACAGAGGAAATGATAGCACATTACAAGGATACAAAGAGAAACACCTTCTTTAGCCAATTGATAAATCTCAGACAAAAGGGTTCAGTGGCAAAGCACATTGAGGACTTCCAAAAATTGAATATAAGGGTAAATGATATTCCAGAGAAGCATAGGGTTGAAGTATTCATAGGTACTTTAAAAGATAACATCCAACATGACGTTCACTTTTGGGATCTGATTCATTGGAGAAGGAATTCAGGTTAGCAAGAAAATTGAAATCAAAATTATGGAAACAAGGAAGCCTACCACTCATAACTATAAAGATGGAAGTGTTTTTGCTCCTAGCCTTCCACAGCCTACAACGTTGACTCCACAACAATTGGAATCAAAAAGAGCAAAAGTTTTTTGTTACAGTTGTGATAAAAAATACACCAAAGGTCATAAGTGTGCTGAGAAGAAATTAATTTACATAGATGGGGAAGAGGAGGAAGTAAATGAACAAGAAACATCAAAAGAAGAGGATATACACAAATAACCTACCCTATAGAAAGAAGAAATGAATTTGACCATATCTTTTAATGCATTGACATGAATTAGCACTCCTCAAACTCTCAAGATAGAAGGACATATCAAGAAGAAAAAGGTAATAGTGTTGATTGATTTGGGTAGTATCCATTATTCTATTCATTGTAAGATAACCAAGGAATTGATTTACTTTCTATATCCAACACTAGAGTGTCAAGTAATGTTTGCAAATGGCGGAACCATAAATTTCTCTGGAAAGTGCCATAATATCAAGCTATCAATGGGAGAATATGTCTTGAATAGTCCAATGTTTTCCATTCCAATGGTTGGTGCTGATGTTGTACTAGGAGTCCAATGGTTATAGTCTTTGGGTATGATACCTTTCAATTTTCAATAACTTTTCTTGAAATTTTGTTGGGAAGGAAAGAAAGTTGAATTAAGGGGTATTGCAAGGAAACTAGGAAATATAATAATATCTAATGGCATGAAAAAGCTTCTAAAGAAGGAATAACAAGGCATAGTTGCACAATTATGTTCACTAGAGGTTCAAATAACAAAATCATCTATTTCTCCTGATCTCCAAAAAGTCTTGGACACTCATTCTAAGGTTCAAGTAGTGGAAGATCACATTGAACATCAACAACAAGTTCATCCAACTCTTAAAGGTCAACCTCACTTTGGCACATAATCGAATGAAACAATAGATAGATCAACATCGCAACAAAAGAATTTTTGATGTAGGAAACTGAGTATTTTAACGACTCTAACCATACAAACAAATGCCCCTCAAGAAAGCTAAGAAGGATAATGAATTATCACCAAAGTACTATGGTCCTTACAAGGGGTCGCAAAATATTGGTACTATGGCATAGAAATTGGAGCTTCCTACATCTTACTGAGTACACCCATTTCTCCATGTTTCATGCTTAAAGAATTTTATAGGTAAGTAGCTCTTAGTTCAAACAATATTGCCAAAACTTGACGACGAAGGAAAAATCATATTGGAACCTCAAGCAGTCACTGAAACAAGAAATTCATAATTACGAAATCGATCAATTTCAGGGTATCTCATCAAGTGGAAGAACTTACCCACTGAAGATTCCACATGGGAGAACGAGAATTTTTATACAGAAGCATCCAACACTACTCAAGCGTTGAGGACAACACTTTTTTTGAAGGAGAGGGACATGTTAGGTCTTTGTACTACTAGTGTAGCCCCTTATTGTTATTAGCGCAACCCCCTTCTTCTATTGTTGTGCCCATGTAGTCCCCATATTGTTATTATTGTGCCCCATACAAGCCCAATATTGTTATTGTTGTGCCCTTACAATATTATTATTATGTAGGCTCTGATTATATTGTGACCCCTTAGACTCCTATATATAGAAAGGAGGCATTGTCATTTGTATCATCCAAGAATTGTTCATTTGTGTAATGTAAAGGAGGTTGGCCCCTTGAAGAGACTTATTTTGAAATTGTTGATCCGTCTCTTCTTCTATTTTGTGAGCTGGTTGCATAACATCATCCCTTACCACATTATATACACATTAAATTTCAAAAATTATGATTCTTCATCTTTTACTAAATTTCAAAAATTTATACCACTTTAGATAAATTTTATACCTATTATTTTATAATACTTTACATTTATTCTTCACTAATTACTTTAATAAGCCTGTCTTTTTTGAAATAAAGTTTTTAAAATTTTAACTTAATTATGAATAAATTTTAGATAAATGGTAGAAATTTAACCTTTACTAAATATTTATTTCAAATTTATTTATGTCCTTTATGTTTTTTAGTTTAATTTTAAAAGATCACATCTACCAATATTATAGCTTATTATTATTTGATTATATATCATAAAATCTTGAAAATAATACACAATATTTGAGAATTTTTATTAATAAATGACATCCATTATTTCCATAAAAAACTATTAAGAGTAAATTAAATGTTAGATTTGAATACCTTCCCTAATAATCTTACACTTAGGAGTTGGGATATCTGCTAGAAGCAGACAAACTAAAATAAGGTAAAATTAAAAAACCTAAAAGAGAAGCAGACAAACTAAGATAAGGTAAAATTAAAAACCAGAAGAGAAGAATATAAAGTTGGGAACTAATCTTAAGTTGGGGGACCAAATCTTTAAGCAACATCTCCCTTCAAATGTTTAAAGAAAGATTTAAAAAAAATGGAAATAAACATCTCCCAAAAAAAATAAAATGGAAATAGACATCTCCCTTAAAAAAAAAACTAAGATAAGGTAAAATTAAAAAACCCACAGAAGAATATGAAGTTGGAAACGAATCTTAAGTTGGGTGACCTCATATTTAAACAACATTTGCCTTCAAAATGTTAAAAAAAAAAAAAAAAAAAAAAAACATTTCCAAAGATTTCAAAAAAAACATTTCCCTTCAAAATGTTTAAAGAAAGATTTAAAAAAAGGAAATAAGTAATGATGGATCATTGTGATGCTAATAGAAATATTTTCATATCTCATTGGAGGCATACAATGAAACAAAAATACAAAGCATATAATGCTTTGATTTTTGTGCCAACCTGCCATAAAATAATTATATATGAAATGAAAATAAAAGATAAGTAGATCAATTCCATTTAATATTTTCATAATCTTAAAATTAATGGTAAAAAACATATACATCATCTTATTTCATAGGGAATCCCTTGATTAAAACACAAATCACATATACAAGCTATAAACCTAACACGATTTAGCAACTAATATCTTTAGAGTAACATTGTAAATTAAATGTTAGATTTGAAGTGTATTTAGAAAAATATGATTAACATGAAAGCATGTAATGTATAAATATTCACAAGTGGACGTACTAATCATTGTAACATATTTTCTTTGTGAATATTCTATGTTAACATATAATTCTTACACAAAAATATTCAAATCTCAAATTTGGCACAACAATTTTTTGTTTATTTTATGTGTGAAAATTCATTTGAATTTTGGTTTTTACCATGAGTAAAAATGTTTACGTAACACAAAAAAATGACTAAATTAACATTACTTCAGTGATATATACATAGCATATATATATGCTATGGATCAATATAATTGGTTCTCATTAAAAATTACTGATAACTTTAGCAAATCAAATTTATTTTAACTAAATAAATATTTATTTTTCTTTTACACATATTTATTATAAATAATTATTTATTTTTAATTAATTAATTAATTATTTTTACAACATTTTTAGTTAACTTCCAAATGTCAAGTCTACTTGGTTTTTAAATTCACAAATAATTTGATAATTGAAATAAATATTTTGTTAAAAGAGTAGAAATAATAATTGGGTGATGGATTGATTAGGAGGATAAGATTACAAATACAAGGGATTTTGGATAAATGGGGATATCCTATGAGTTTTGAGGGTTTAAAAATAAGAAAAGTGATGAGATATATTGTTATGATATTCTAAAATTTTCATACTTTTTAATTTAATATCGTTGGTTTAAAACTTGTAGGCTGTACTCACTAATCTAAATAAAAAATTATCGGATAATGAATCCTCAAAAAGATTAAAAAAATAAAATAAAATAATGGATAATGAATTGTATAGATAAAGTGGTAGAAAGGTATATGTGAAGTCAGGTCTAAAAATGAGTGGTCATACTGAAAAAATAGGAAATCTCTCCTTGCACTTGAAAATTTGACGGTAATGCATCTTATTAGTCCTTTCCGCAGGCAAGAGAGGGGCTATACTAATTGGAATGGTGCATATTAATATTAATTTGAATTGGTTAAGAATGAGAATAACTGAAGTTTCAAGGTTTGTGATATATCTGTGATATATTTCTTCATAGTGAAATATTTTTGCCATCTTATTTGGCCTCTTCTCAAGGCAGGGATGCCAAATCCATATGTTATTTTCATTTGTTTCCTTCGCATTTTGAATTGGGAAACTAATGTTAGCATCAAATCATTTGAGTTAAATGTTTGGTTGAAATGTTTAGGTTATTTAGTTTCTGAGTAATATATATGTCAGGTGACACCCATGTAGTTAGACCACATACCACATGGCTACTGCATGTATTGCCCATGTGCCTATGATACCAGTTAATGGTTCCATGTGCCACTAGACATCTAGGTCTATGCCCTTTGCCTGGCAAGGGATGGCAAGCTCTGACACCCTAAGTTCATCTCATACTACATCCTTCCACATAGACCTAAGATCTTTAACTTTTGGTTACATCTTTCAAATGTTTAACTCCCAGTTTTAATTTCAGCTTTGTAATTCCTGTAATTCTTTGGTTTCATGTTCAAGTATGCTTCCTTTGTTGATTCCTGTACATCCATTCTCGACTTATGATTCCCCATTGGTACAAGAGAATTTGTTTTTCACTGTTATACTTCAGCCAAAACACTCAGGTAAACTCGAGCTGCTCAAGTAAGCAAAGGAAGTTGAGACCTGAAACTCATAGCTACCCACTAGAACAAATTGTTAGTGATTGAAAACATTTTTTCAATATTGCAAGTTTCAATTATTTTGATTACAATAACATCATAATATCGTGGTTCAAACTTATTTTTTTTTTAACTTTTTTCACGAGCATTTATTTATTTCTTGTTATTGCAGTAAAAGGAATTTGGTTAGATAGTTTCTAACACAAACATAGATTTTATTTTCCAAATCTGTTAAATAGGTAGACATATTCCCTTCTCATTCTTTGCTACAGATATAATTAGAGAATAATCACTATGAGATTTCAATCTAGATACAACTTCTATTTATTATCACTAATGTTGAGGTTAACTTACAGTAATAAGTTTCATTTCATTGAACTACAACAATAACAAATATAAATCTAGTTAAAAGGAGACAAATTTAAATCTTACATTGAAACCTAGATAATCACCCTCCCTCTGTTGATATATCTATGCCATGCCAAGGCTAGTAAAGATACATATTAATTTCAGGGCCGATTAGGGATCAATAAAAACCCATATAGTAATGTGATCTTCTTTGTTTGACCAATCAATAGCTCTAATAAGTGTTGGGTTGTGTTATATTCTTTCCACATAGTTAACAGGGGGTTTGAGGGGTACCCGTAACCCCACTTTATGGGGTCTGGGGCAGCGCCCTGGAAAATTTTGGTTTTGGACACTATGTTAGTTGGGCGGACCCACCTATGGTTTTGTGCATGATTTTCGCACATGTTTTTTGGAACGCGATGGTTTTTCGGTCAATGGTTTTGGGACGCGATGGTTTTCGGTCCATGGTATTGGATGCTTCGGCATGTATAAATATGTATTGTAACATTGAAAGGAACATAATGAAAAATCAAGCTGGTAGTCTCGGTTTTGGGATCCAGTGGGAAATCTCTGTGTATACGTGTTTTATGTGTTATGCTCTCGCATTTTTATTTTTCCTGTGATTTAGAATTCGTATGCAGGTAATTTCTGTACGTGGGTTAAAACCTACAATAAGTGAGTCGAGGGGCCTAATGGTGTATCGAGGATTTCCATTCTTCCATCCTTCTTTCCCAAGTGTATCAGGGCATGTAGCAGTATATGCTTTATGTTCAGACTAAACAGACTAAACTAGATCTTGAACACAAACAAGACAACCATATTAGAAATAGAAAAGAAGCAAAGAATACAGGGCAAGGTTTAGCGAATGTGACGTCAGCTAAAGCTCCAACATGGATTATTCTGTACCAAATTCAAAATAATCTTAATGGACATCGCATCATTAATGGAAATCATAAAGGTCACGAAATTGTCATATGGAAGTATCTGCTATAGGATACACATGAAGAAAATACACAATCAAATTGAAATTGTAACCACATAAATTTAAAAGGCATATTTCATGTTCATATTGTTCCTAGCGACTAGCTTTATATAGAAGCCAAAGAAGATTTCGAAACTACATAACAATGATGCAAATGTTGTTATGCAAATATATATATTTAAAGAGTAAAATTTACAGTAAACAAGGTTCCTTAGATCACCCAACAAGATATGATTTACAGTGCATTGAAATGGACTACTCCTTGTTATTTTATTTTTGGATTGTGAACTCTTTTGTTCTTCTAGGCTTTGTAGGATACTGTGCATTTTTGTTCATTACTACCCTCCTCATTGTCAACCTATATATCCCTCCACCATTGCCAAACGTTCGCTTCCATTTATAGAGAGGAGAGACCTTTAAGTTCAAGGCCATGCTAACCTCCTACATTTATCAATAAAAAATGCGCTAAAGCAATGGAACATGATCACCAGGTGAAATTGGTAGCATGGAGGGTAGTGTGCCTTGAAAAACCTCCTTCTTTGGACTAACGACGACTTTGTCCAGTGGAGGCTCCACAATTCAATAGGCAATGGCTCCGTAACTTCCTGTTTATTGATTTTGACATGAATATATGCATATCTGTATGGTTGGGCAGTACTCATCTTCTCTTCCTGAGGAGTAGGGGGCATGGCACCATGGAGGGGCACATATATAACAATTTTACAAGCCACACAACCAACATTGTTAGCAGATAATTTCCCATCCTTGACATGCACAGTAGAAGAAATCTATATACTAGATAAATCCTCCAGAACTACACTGGCCATGATGTGATTTGATATATTTACACTCGTTTACATGATTCAAGTGTTGCTTCTCTTCTCTATAAGGACCATTGTCTTCATCCTCGATCGTCGACACCACGATGTTATCATGTTTTACTTTTGAATGAATTACAACAAGGATACAACCTACCGACTTCCAGGGGACTTTCTGGAAGATGATTGTCTACTGCAAAGCAATTTTCTCTTTGAATCATGCAAAATTGTATACTAGAGGAGGGGGGAAAAGATGGAACGAGGCATGCTTTCTTTCTCTCGAATGTTTTCTCTGTCTCTTACCTTTCAACAATCTGCTTTGAGCTCCACCGATGCAAGGCTTTTCAAGATTTCGTGCTTGGGAAAACAGGGGATGTAATGCTTGTTCCATTTAAGAAACGTAAAAACAACACAATCATGAAGGCTATATTAAATATTAAATGCACTTCCTTAATCCAAATGACTGAGTCCTACTGCATTGCCTCGCCTTGCCTCCCCTGGAATCGCTTGGACTTGAATTCAGAGATTTTGAGCATTCTGTAACCAAAATCATTGTTAGACAACATGGATTCATTCACGCTAGGAAAGAAAGGTAAGATTCATGAAGGAAAGGTAAGGTTGGTACAATAAACTTGTACCATTAAGCGAGGTAGATGATCCAAGTGTGGTGACTAATGGAGAACTCAAGGAACACGTGAAATTCATGCAAGCTCCACGTGGCAAGTCAAGTCTTTTCCTTCCTTCATTTTGTATAATAATAGACACATGGTATTTCATTATTTCCAACTAATTACAACACTCAACTAATTACAACCATATGGTTGATACTGGCTTTGAAAGTTATATGTTTATATGTCTATTTTAAAATTAAACATGTCCACCGTTGGGTTGGAAATTCTTTCGTTTTTGACTTACCTCTATAGGTTGTACTCATAGCATTGTGAATCATCAACCTAAAAGCTATAATCTTAGTGGTGATAATTGACCACATACCTAGTCTATTGAAGAAAGTGAAATGGTCCATCTCATAAGCGGAAAATTCAATCATCTATTGACTCTTCTATATCACGAGTTGTGGCACAATTCATTTCGTCAATCCTAGTATATAACTAGTGGGTAGCTGAACCAGCTTAATGGAATCTACAATACCTTCAAAATTTGAATAGGCCATATGCTTAATTAGTAAGCCTAATTCTATTCAGTAGCTTGTAAATCATAAGGGTATCTATGTCAACCAGGCACTTTTTCACTGACATGCTTAACCTCTTCAAATATATGCTTAAGGATATTGCTGAATTACGTAAGGTATTATATTGTTGTATTAGCATAGATAGATAACAATATACTGATACTCAGTGCTATTCTAAGGCTTAGTAGGATGCTCACTACACCATATCCCATGATTCTACGTTGATAGGCCAGTATGAAGAGTCTCTACTTATAAGACAATCCAACTCTTAAATACATGCTCGCTGACGTAACCCAACCCACACTAGCCCACAACTCCGCGTATCCTCGGCTCTACACCTATTGTCGGACTTTACGACGTGTTGGATTTGGTATTTTTCGGCGGTTGCATGCAAGGTGGTCAGTAAATATTTGTTGAGAAACTGGGAGTAGTTAATGCTGCATTCTATTTCTACCTACACATCTTGGGCCTGGTTCCTCGATTTGTTCTTTGGCCAAAACGCTTTGGCTTCCCGGTCATTCGAGATTGTTTTGTTCGCTTGTGAGGTTGCTGCGAGGGTTTGTTGGTTATGATGTGTGGTTTTTGCTCTGGCAAATATGGAAATCCCTAGTTCTTCTCCGGGTATGACTGTGGGTGAATGTTGGCCTTCCCAACTTGGTTGTGTGTTTTTCAGTGGTTTCCTTCAGTGGCTCATATCTGTTCTGGTTCTAGTGGTGCGCTCGCTCGACTTCTTTTCACACGGTAAGATTCTTAGTCTCGTCCTGCCGTTTTGCTATGATTTGGTTGTAGAATCTAGTGTCTCGTCCAATAATCATCCCCTGCTATTGTTTTATTGTCTCCATTACTGTACTGTTGTCTCTGCTATGGTTATGGTCACCTTTGGTCTCTGTTCTATATGGGAAATGGTTTAATTTCTGTCGTCTTTGGATTCAGGTAACAAGTTAGTAGATTTCCGTAGCTTTGAACAAGTATTGACCCCTTCCCTGATTCAATTCGACGTCCTCATGGTGTGGGCACTAACCAAAAATGCTCCTTCTGTCTCAGCTCTATCGATTTCGGCAACGGCTCTGCTCCTCAAACCCTTGGTCCGGCTTACTCAACTAATATATGAAACCCTCCTGTTTTTATGGTTGCTTAGACTTCAGTTCATGGCTGTGTAAATGTATTAACTATGCTCTATTGTATGTGCAGGTCGATGGCTTGACCTGGGTACGCGGGTTCCTCCAGGATTCAGTCTTCCAAGGGTGGAAAACCTCTGCCGGTAGGCTCTGGCTCTTCAATCCGTCAATGCACTGTTAGGTTTTTGGGTTTTCTGTAGATCTTGTAGTTTTCCGTCTTTGCTTTCCGTATGTGGTCATTGTCCCTTGCGAAGATGAAGCTTCGGCCTGGTTGTAGTTCTTATTCTGGTTAACTGCTCGCTTGAATGATTATTGGGGTTGCCGTTACCAAACCCTAGGCCAGGGTTTGTCCACTCTGGATGCAGCACTTGTTTTTGTTTATCAATGAATGTAAAACATCTATGTCTCGGTCAGTAGAAATGAGAACATGGTTTTGTTATATCTGTTTGACTTATGAAAATTATGAGGACTCATTCGAAAAAACCTTTAATGTGGTTTGCTTCTCTGGCACTCTGTTTCCGGTTCTGTTTGTTCTCAGTCGCTTTACTGTATCTCACTATTCGGACTGTGGTTCAACTCGTTGGTCCTTTGCTCTGTATCTGGACATTTGCATGAGTTTGTTGTGGTTTGTTTGTTCGACGAGAACACAAAAAAAACACGACCTTACCGTGGTCATCCACTGTTTGTTAACATTGTTCCTTACAATTCGATAAATGAAAAGAAACTATAGTATTACAGTAGATAGGAAATGAATACAAATGGACAGTTTTGGAAATAAGATCTGTCTCTGTTTCTTTATTTCTCTATTATGAAATTGCTGAACCTTCTCTTGTCTTACATTACTGCTTTTATACATTTTGGTTACAGTTAATTAAAACTGTAATTGTTTGTCAGTTGAACAGAAACAATTGGTTGTGTAACTACAGTTTTGGTTGTCATTACAAGATCTGAATTTAGATAATTTTATCTTTTCTTTCCTAAGTTGACAGATCAATTCCTAAACTATTGTTTATTACTGTTGAACCATAAAAACCCTTAACCGACATTTAACTTTGACCACCTAGCAACTAAAAATAAAATAAACTAAAATCCTATCTCATGACCTCATAAACTAATTAAAAAAAACAATCCAGATACTCAAACAACCTTCCAACCTAGCAGAGACTTCACCTAGTCATGGTGAGCTAGATGCTCCTGCATCAGGCTCCCGGGGCAAAAAGAAATCATGGTTCCAGTCCATGAGCTTCTCGATTGAAGAACTTGTTTGTTCAATTTGCCTCGCATCAAGCCACGAATTGTCCTCAATAGGACAGTTCTTCCACTTGACCAGGTACTGTACATACTCCTTCCGCCGAGTTCGTTTAACCACCTGAGTGTCGAGAATGCTTTCGATCTCGGGAGGTTGAACGTAAGGCATCTATCTCTTCCAAGCTTCTCCTTCATCCTGAGTACTTCGTGTAGGTTGCGTGGTTCCATCTTCTTCCTTCTCCTCTAGGTCAGTCGTATAAGGGAACAAGTCTGCTATGTTAAAGATAGGTGAAATGCCTATTCCAGGTGGCAACTATATCTCATAGGCATTCGCTGAAAACTTTCAAAGGACTTTGCAAGGTCCTATCTTTTTATACTTCAATTTATTGTATGTACCTTTAGGGAAGCGTTCTTTACGTAAATGCGCGAGGACTTCGTCCCCCACGTCAAATTGTACTTCCATTCTCTTCAAATCCGCTTGCTGTTTGTACTTTAAGCTGTTGTCCTGTAATTTAATTTTTACCTGTTCATGCAAATCTCGCATCGCGTTAGCGAAATCTTCCCCATCTGCTCTTCGCCTTTCCTGCAGTCCAAGGCCCCGTAGTTCATGCACTCCACGAGGATGCATGCCGTACAGGATCTGAAATGGACTGAAACCTATGCTGTAGTTATGCGAGTCATTGTAAGCGAACTCTGTCTGTGAAAGCGCTTGATCCCACATCCATGAATTCTCTCCGACCAAGCTTCGTAACAGGTTCCCTAGGTTCCTGTTTACAACCTATGTTTGCCCGTCGGTTTGCGGGTGATATGCAGAACTGTAGCTTAGCAGTGTGTCCATTTTTTTCCATAAGGTATGCCAAAAGTGTCCCGCGAACTTCACATCCCTATCCGAAAGGATATATTTAGGCAATCCATGTAACCTGACAATCTCATTGAAAAACAAGTGGGCCACGTGGGTGGCATCACTAGTTTTTCTGCAAGGAATAAAATGTGTCATTTTTGAGAATTTGTCCGCTACTACCATTACCGAGCTGTATCCTCGCTGTGTCTTGGGTAGACTTAAAACGAAGTCTAAGTTGACTGAGTCCCATGGTTTGCCTAGAACAGGTAACGGTGTATATAGTCTTGTATTTTGACTGTGACCCTTTGCTAACTGGCACACTTTGCATTTGGCCACAAACTGTTGTACATCTCTCTGCATCTTTGGCCAAAAGTAGAAATGACTAAGCTGCTCGAGGGTCTTGTCAATGCTAAAATGTCCAGCCAAACCTCCACTATGCTTCTCTCGAATAATATTCTCCCTCATCGAGCAGTCAGGTATGCACAACTGTCCTCCCTTAAACAAAAACTTCTCCTGTAGATTGTAGTCCAACCAAGGGCTGTTATCTCTCACTAAGGGATTCTGACATGCCTCATAGGCCTCCTTAAAATCTGCATCTGTTTGGTATAAGTCCTGTAAGTGCTCAAAACCCAACACCTACACAATGCTTTCCCGCAGAAGTAGAGCTTTCCTACTCAGCGCATCCACTACCTTGTTTGCTAGCCCGCTAATATGCTTCAACACGAAGTTGAAACTCTGCAAATACTCCACCCATTTGGCATGTTTGTGGTTCAGCTTGTGCTGTTGTATTACATATTGTAGTGCAGAATTGTCTAAAAACAACACAAATTCATTTCCCAATAGATAATGCCTCCAGTGTTTTAATGCCTGTATAACAGCATAGAACTCCTTATCATACGATGACTATTTCTGTCGACTCTCATTCAGCTTCTCGCTGAAAAACGCTATAGGCTTATCCTCCTGACTGAGTACAGCTCCAATTGCTGTCCCGCTGGCATCACAGCGAACCTGAAATAACTTATTGAAATCTGGTAATCTCAGGATCGACCTCTCAATAATCTTTCTCTTTAACAACTGGAAACTTCTCTCTGCCGCCTCTGTCCATCAAAAAGGCTGGTTGGCATTTTTGATGGTGTCTAGCATAGGCACACAAATTTCGTTGAAATTCTTTATGAATTTCCTATAAAAACTCGCTAATCCGTGAAAGCTACGTACCTTAAATACATTTTTCGGAGATGGCCAATTCACTATCACTGCCACCTTCTCCGGATCCATCTTTAGTTCATTCTCTGCTATTACAAACCCCAAATAAATCAATTCCTTCTGCAGAAAAGTGCATTTCTTCAAATTTACTAGCAATTTATCTGTTGTAATTTCTCTAGCACCTTATGCACATGTTGAAGGTGTTCTTCCCTTGTCCTGCTGAAAATAAGTATGTCATCCAAGTATACTATTACAAACTTCCCGATGTACCCCTTCAACATTTCATTCATTAACCTCATGAATGTACTGGGCACATTACTCAGCCCAAATGGCATGACCAGCCATTCGTACAGCCCCTCATTCGTCTTAAAGGGTGTCTTCCATTCGTCCCCCTCTCGTATTCGAATCTAATGGTACCCGCTTTTCAAGTCTATCTTAGAGAAATAAGTTGCCCTACTTAAACAATCCATCATGTCATCCATTTGCGGTAATGGAAACCTGTACCGGATGGTGATTTTATTGATGGCCCTTGAGTCAGTGCACATCCGCCATTCTCCTCCCTTCTTAGGAGCGAGGACCGTTGGAACAGCACAAGGGCTTAAGCTCTCCCTTATCAATCCCTTGTCCAACAACTCTTGCACCTGCTTCCTAATTTCTTCATTGTCCTTGGGCCTCATTCGATATGCTGCTTTGTTCGGCAAACTGGCTCCGGGTATGAAGTCAATATGATGACTTATGCTCCTTTTGGGGGGTAACTTGTCTGGCAAGTCATCTACAACTATGTCCGTAAACTCCTGCAACATTTGCTGGATCTCCGTAGGTAAATCTGATACCTCTGTGTGCAATAATACTGTCCTTGCTTTCTTTACAACCGCATAACCTATCTCACTATCCTCAACCTATTTTAAAAACTAATTTCCACTGACCAACAATGTTCTTGGTTCACTAGTCTCTGCTGTCCCTTCTTCCTTGATGGGTACAAGTGTATGCTTGATTCCATCCTTCACAAATTTATAACAGTTCGTCAATCCATTGTGGACCACTTTCCTATCGTACTGCCAAGGCTTGCCCAATAGTATGTGACATACATCCATCGACATGATGTCATAAACAACTCTGTCCTTATATCTGCCTATTTCAAACTCTACCTCGCTCTGTTCATCCACCAGCAACTGATGGCCTTTTTGCAGCCATGAAACTCTGTAAGGGTTGGGATGCTTCGAGCGTTTCAACTCCAATTTTTCCACCATCTCTGTCAACACTAAATTATCAGCACTACCGCTGTCAATAATTAACTTACAACACTTACCTCGGGACTTACAAATTGTCCTAAACAAAGCCTTTCGCTGCACCTGTTTGGTGACCTCCTTGACTGGTTTTAACAACACCTTGTGCAGCACCAGAGCTTCCCCTGTCTCTGGAGCATTCTCTGCTTCTTGGGGAGGTGTTGTTGCTTCCTTTGGTTGTGCCACATACAGACCCCACTATCCAGCTTGGTCTGCGTTTGGACATTCAAATGATCGGTTTCCCCATTTATGACACCTATAACACTGATAACCAGCCCCTCTACCTCGGCCATTTCCCCTGTCTTGCTGGGATGACCTACCGCCTCTGGCACTATCACCTCTGTCTGCTGATCCAGAAGCTTTAGAACTGCTGCCTTCCTCGTTGCTATTAGCAGTTCGGCCTCTGCCATAGGGCTGGCCTTTCCCTCTGCTGGCTCCTCATCCTCTCTGAGCATTCTACCTTCTGGTAATTTTTTCTTCAGCCTTCATCTCACTTTGATATGCTTCCTTAGTGTTGTTCAGAGACAAAATATTGATTTCATCCAAAATATCTAACCTTAGCCCATTAACATATCTAGTTGTTCTTTCCATTGTATCCTCTGCATATCCGGCTCACAAATTCACTCGATAGAACTCCTCCGTGTACTCCCTCACTGTCAATCCTTTCTGTTTCAGATTATGCGCCTGCCTATGCAATGCAATCTGATAGTCCCTTGGCAGAAATCTTCCCTTTAACTTGGCCACCATGACCAGGTTTTAATCGGCGCCTTGTTCAATCTTTTCCTCTTATTCTGGACATTATCCCACCATAGGGCTGCGTGTCCCTTCAATTTCGTCGCAGCAAACTTAACTTTGTGATCTTCGCCGACTTCCTCACACTCAAAGTACTTATCCATCTCACTAATCCAATCCAATAAAACTTCGATAGACAGGCTGTCGTCATACGTCGGGAGTTCTGGCTTGGGTTTACTGCTTGCTACTAAAACAGATCTCAACAATCTCACTTCTGCAGACTCACCTTCTGGTCCATCTGCTGCTACTTCAACTTCCTCTTCACTGTCATCGCCTATTTCTAGATCTCTTCGTCTACCTCCCTCTACTGCCTCCAAACGGGCATCAAGAATTCTGATCTCCTCTCTCAATCCTTCCTCTGCCAATCTTCGAGCACCTGTTCCACGACCTCGCCTTCCTCTCTCCATTCTTCCTACTAACATAAACAACTGCTCTGATACCACTCTGACGTAACCCAACCTACACTGGCCCACAACTCCACGTGTCCTCGGCTTTACACCTATTGCCGGACTTTACGACGTGTTGGATTTGGTATTTTTCGGCGGTTGCATGCAAGGTGGTCAGTAAATATATGTTGGGCAACTGGGAGTAGTTAATGCTGCATTCAATTTCTACCTACACACCTTGGGCTTGGTTCCTTGGTTTGTTCTTTGGCTAAAATGCTTTGGCTTCCCGGTCATTCAAGATTGTTCTGTTCGCCTGTGAGGTTGCTGCGAGGGTTTGTTGGTTATGTTGTGTGGTTTTTGCTCTGGCGAATATGGAAATCCTTGGTTCTTCTCCGGGTATGACTGTGGGTGAATGTTGGCCTTCCCAACTTGGTTGTGTGTTTGTCGGTGGTTTCCTTCGGTGGCTCGTATCTGTTCTGGTTCTGGTGGTGCGCTCGCTCGACTTCTTTTCACACGGTAAGCTTCTTAGTCTCGTCCTGCCATTTTGCTATGATTTGGTTGTAGAATCTGGTGTCTCGTCTAATAATCGTCCCCTGCTATTATTTTATTGTCTCCATTACTGTACTGTTGTCTCTGCTATGGTTATGGTCGCCTCTAGTCTTTGTTCTATATGGGAAATGGTTTAATTTTCGTCGTCTTTGGATTCAGGTAACAAGTTAGTAGATTTCCGTAGCTCTAAACAGGTATTGACCCCTTCCTTGATTCAATTCAACCTCCTCATGGTGTTGGCACTAACCAGAAATGCTCCTTCTCTCTCAGCTCTGTCGATTTCGGCAACGGCTCTGCTCCTCAAACCCTTTGTCCAGCTTACTCAGGTAATATATGAAACCCTCTTGTTTCTATGGTTGCTTAGACTTCAGTTCATGGCTGTGTAAATGTATTAACTGTGCTCTATTGTATGTGCAGGTCGATGGCTCGACCTCGGTACGCGGGTTCCTCCGGGATTTGGTCTTCCAAGGGTGGCAAACCTTTGCTGGTAGGCTCTGGCTCTTCAATCTGTCAATGCACTGTTAGGTTTTTGGGTTTTCTGTAGATCTTGTAGTTTGTCGTCTTTGCTTTCTATATGTGGTTGTTGTCCCTTGCGATGATGAAGCTTCCACCTGGTTGTAATTCTTATTCTGGTTAACTGCTCGTTTGAATGATTATTGGGGTTGCTGCTACCAAACCCTAGGCCAGGGTTTGTCCACTTTGGACGCGGCACTTGTTTTTGTTTATCAATTAATGTAATACATCTATGTCTCGGTCAGTAGCAATGAGAACATGGTTTTGTTATATTTGTTTGACTTATGAAAATTATGAGGACTCATTCGAAAATACCTTTGCTGTGGTTTGCTTCTTCGACACTCTGTTTCCGGTTCTGTTTGCTCTCGGTCGTTTTGTTGTATCTCACTATTCGGACTGTGGTTCAACCTGTTGATCCTTCGCTCTGTATCTGGACATTTGCATGCGTTTTCTGTGGTTTGTTTGTTCGACGAGAACACAAAAACAACACGACCTTACCGTGGTCATTCACTGTTTGTTAACATTGTTCCTTACAATTCGATAAATGAAAAGAAAATATAGTATTACAGTAGATAGGCAATGAATATAGATGGACAATTTTGGAAATAAGATCTGTCTTTGTTTCTTTATTTCTCTGTTATGAAATTGCTGAACCTTTCTCTTGTCTTACATTGCTGCTTTTATACATTTTGGTTACAGTTAATTGAAACTGTAATTGTTTGTCAGTTGAACAGAAACAATTGGTTGTGTGACTACAGTTTCAGTTGTCATTACAAGATCTGAATTTAGATAATTTTATCTTTTCTTTCCTAAGTTGAAAGATCAATTCCTAAACTACTGTTTATTACTGTTGAACCATAACAACCCTTAACCGACATTTAACTTTGACATTTAACTTTGACCACCTAGCAACTAAAAGTAAAATAAACTAAAATCCTATCGCATGACCTCATAAACTAATTAAAAAAAACAATCCAGATACTCAAGCAACCTTCCAACGTGACAGAGACTTCACCCAGTCATGGTAAGCTAGATGCTCCTGCATCACTAGCTCTAAATAGTCAAACTCAAACTAAGCACTAATTAATCATGGTAGCAAGAGTAATTAGACTATCGCATAAAGCTCAATCTATAAAATATATCTCTTGTTTAAACTCTAAATAATATCAAGTGAACCAACTTAAGCTTAACAGGGTCAAACTACAAGGATCTGGAATTCTTAATACAAGGTACTAGTATTTTATTCCGCTACGTGGATAATACCAATACACCATGTACTCTTGATTTACCTTTATAGTCAAGTAGAGCAAGAACACAACCATGAAATCCAAGCTATTAAGATTACTCGTTGTTAGTCGATATATACATATTTGAAATAGTACATGAGCTTACAACTAGGAATAATTGTTAATGTAAGCCGTTGAAAGTCAAGGAGCATCATTTTATTGGCTCGACAACTTAGTTACTGACTAGATCAAACATTATGCGTGATTGCTTCTATGTTCAGGTTTTTCTAATAAGACATATTGCTTAGTACTAAGTGACCAATTTACACTGTAATCAACTCCTATAAGAATACTATAAATCTATAAATCTAGATTTATCATATGCCGGTCATAAGATTAGCCAGGTTAGCTTCATAAAGAATCTTAGTAAAGCTTAATCTAGATTTATCATATGCCGGTCATAAGATTAGCCAGGTTAGCTTCATAAAGAATCTTAGTAAAGCTTAAGATTTAAGCTTGTTACCAGACTTATAAGAATTGACTAAGAATACGACATGTTTCGTTACCCAAGCACCTTTTACTAAGCCGAAGTGGTACGAGATAGATACATTGGTATATTATGTGCGTTATATCCAAGTCTAATTTATACATTAACCAAGAAATAGTAATGGCAGTGCTCTACATCGAAAACAGGCATGCATTGAGCAATATTGGTTAATCTGGTTATATATAAGGGCCATAACCCCACTAACCTTTTTAACCTAGAGTTCTTGCAGATGACTTGACTAATATAAATGCATTTACTTGCTAGAGTGGTATAGCTAACACAATGTTTCCATGACCAAGATTACGAAACCAATCATATTGAGACAAGGTTATGACGTAACTCATACTCTTGTTGTGACATAGTTAATTACTATGAACAACTAATTCACTCTATTGTTGTGCGTTGGGATAATTCAATGCCATGGTAGAAAGCAGTTAACGACAGTAAATCTGAGTACATAGAAGGAATTAATTGTAACTAATTATAACCATGATTTCCCTTTTCATAAAGTAATAATAGTTATGCTTATTTCATCACTGTGTATGATTCACACATTGGTATTAGCTTAATTATGTGTAATCAATTTCACTAATTAAGAAATTATCTTTCTCAGGGTTAAAGAGTGTTTTTCCAAGAGGTTTAATGAAAAGTGTGGTACAGCATGAAAAATGTGCTACATTACTATATGCTTAAGAGACTTGTACACCTTTCTTGTAAATATTTGTCCCCTAAACCTCGAGAAATCAAAGTAATGGTAGGGTTTAAATAAATAATATGCTGTCAGGTTTTAATGGAGCAGGGGTTGTATATGCCCATTGTTCGATTTTGGCCTTGGAAAAATCGAACTATGAGCATATACAACCATCCCTCAATTAAAGCCCAATATCATGTTATTTATTTGTTGTTGTAATTGTAAAAGAAAGCTATAATAACTATTGGTTAAGGCTTGGCAAAATAGAAAAGTGTGCATATACAGCCGCTGCTAAATTAAAGCCCACTAACATGTTATTTATTTGTTGCCGTAATTGTAAAGGAGGGCTACACTTTCTATTGGTTAAGGCTTGCTTATTTTGTTGGAACTACTACACACCTACATGCGGACTCTTAGTTAGAGCATGCGACTACATGCAACTACTACACATCTACATGCAGACTCTTAGTTAGAGCATGGGATTGCATGCAAGATTCCTTTTGCATGATTTACTCCGTGATTTGCTCCTTCTTTAACTCCGCAAGTGACTAGTTATCTCCAGAACTTGTTGTAGGTGTTGAATCTTCTTATTGATCACCACTATAGTGCATTACCTTGGGAACTTCACCCAGTAATGCTATATCATGAGCATTGTAACATATTTTCTAATGAATCATTCTTTTCTTCTTTCGATTTTCCTTTAGTGTTTTTGCTCTGCAAAGCTGTGTGTTCAACCTTTACTAGTTAGATTCATCTGTGCAGGTTTTCTAACACACTTATGGTATCAAAGCCCACAGGTTGCTAGATAAAAGGTGCACCAGTACTTTATTTTGCAGGTATTATAGCTCGGAGATCGAAGATTGACAGAAAAATGGAGTTTCCCAAAGCATTGATCCTAAAACCGTACAACTATCACGAATGGAAAGACCAAGTAGCTCGATACCTTCGTCAAAAAGGGTTGTACAAGATTACCATGGCTACAGAAGTGGAACCCACTTCAGCCACAGAGAAATCCAAGTACCTCAACCATATGGATGAGGCCCACAAATCCATATGCATGTTATCTCTCCAGAGTTGCAGTTTCATCTATCTGCCTGCAATACTCCCAATGAGATTTGGAAAAAGGTTGAAGATCTCTATGGGAAATAGGATGAGATGAAAGGACATATGCTCGAAGTGGAGCTACTATCATTGGATCCATGCAACTATGATAGAATTCAAGACTTCTTCATCAAATATAATGATCTATTGTTGCAACTCAAGGGTTGTGGAATTGACAAATCCAAGGAGGAGAGTCGCCAAATTCTCTCTATTATGTCAAAGCTCGGACCGGAATACTTCGTCTTTGTGTCTACATTTCATTCAGTAAGGCTCGCAATAGGTAAATCCTATACTATGCCTTCTCTCCAAGAATTTATGGAGTCCCTTATTTTTGAGCAAGATAAACTCATTGGCATGGGGAAAATCAAGCCTTCAAAAGCGCATGCACTTGTTGTGCATGATAGCAGCCACAATAAACATCACAGATCTGATTCAAGTCAGAAAAATCAGAAGCAAAAAGACAAGGGAAAATCGCATTCCCATCCAAAGAAGGAAGGGTACACCAAGCCCTTCAATGACTCCTCCAGCTCGAGAAATGAGAAAGGGAAGAAAGGAAACAGATGCACCTACTGTCAAAGAGGATTCCATCCAGAATCTTCTTGCATGAAGAAACAAATTGACCAAATGGCAGAAATCCTTCAGAAGCACAACCTTGGGGATCACATCCCTCAGGGCGCCAAGAAGAAAACTGAGGATCCGCCACACGGGAGAGGTAATATTTTTCATGCTTTAGTTGCAATTAATTCTTCTCCTGATGCATGGATTATAGATTCTGGTGCATCACATCATATGGCTGCTGCAAAGGAAGTCTATTCCTCTTTGGATGCATGCAAAGGAACTCCCATCCTCATGGGAGATGACTCACCTATTGAGGTCACCGGAAAAGGGAGAGTGGAACTTTCACATGGAAGCTTTGAAGATGTGCTTCATGTTCCAAAACTTTCGGTAAATCTGCTTTCAGTTTATCAGATCACTCATTCTGGCACTGGAAAGAGAGTGGAATTCACTCCAGATGCAGTAAACATATATGATCTACATAGCCGTGCCAAAATTGCAACTGGTGAGGTAAACAATGGAGCCAGATTGTATACATTTTCTGAATTTATTGAATTTGACTCCTCCTTATTGCTTACACATGCTGATGATAGTAGTAGGCTTTGGCACGAAAGGTTTGGTCACTTAAATTACAGGTATATGCAGCAACTAAGCAAGAATGAGATGGTGGAAGGCTTGCCAAATATCAGTTTCTCCGAAGGAGTTTGTGAAGGATGTGTTCTTGGCAAACATCCCAGAGAAAAGTTTGACACCGGCAAGACTCACAGAGCATCCTCTCCTCTAGATCTGATCCATAGTGATCTCATGGGGCCCTTTCCTCATCCTTCCATCAACAAATCAAGGTATGTGCTTACATTTATTGGTGATTTCTCACGGTATACTTGGGTTTATCTTCTCGGGAACAAATCTGAAGTTTTTGAGCACTTTGAAGATTTCAAAGCACTAGTTGAGACACAGTCAGAGAGAAAGATCAAAGCCCTCTGTACAGACAATGGGGGGGAATATGTTAACATAGCACTTCGGAACGTTTGCCTTCAGTCTGGCATACAGTTGCAGTACACAGTTCCATACACTCCGCAACAGAACGGAGTTGCTGAGAGAAAGAACCGATCTCTCAAAGAGATGGTTTCCTGCATGTTGCATGCTAAGTCATTGCCTCATAAGCTATGGGCCGAAGCACTTAATTGTGCTAACTACATCCAGAACAGATCTCCTCATAGGTCTATCAAGGATCAGACCCCTTTGAGGCTTGGAGTGGCACTAAACTAGAGATCACTCACCTCCGTGTTTTCGGCTCTCGAGCATGGGCCTGGATCCCCTCTGAAAGGAGGAAAGCTCTTGATCCATAGAGCATTGAGTGCATCTTTGTTGGATACCCTGATGGTGTGAAGGGATATCGACTCCTCATTCCCTCTACGGACAAGCTCATCATTGAGTGAAGTGTCAAATTTGAGGAAAGTCTCTCGCATGCACCTTAGTCGTCTCATGCCGACACTTTTTATCTACCTCATGTCCGAGATGATGACTCAGTGCACTTAGATGCAGATACATATCATGCAGATGTCGAGGAAGAGCATGCAGATGCAGAGACAGAGTCTTCAGATACAAATCTAGTGCATGCAAATGATGATCCACATCCAAGCCTAGATCGGGCTTCTGGCAGTGAATCATATTCCCTTGTCATAAATCAGAGAACAAGGAGCTTATGTGAGATATATGCGCAAGACCAACCAGTTGCTAGAAATGGTCTTGTGGGGGATAATTCTGATCTGCAGAGGACTAGCTCAGAGTTTATTGAGCCTCCTCTTGTCCTCATTGCCACTGAACCATTGCCCTCGTGGCATTTTCATTTGGTTCAGTCTTCTGATCCACAGTGTTATGCTGAGGTTTCTGGGCATCCATCTTGGGAGTCCGCCATGGAGGAGGAGTATAACTCCCTCCTTGAGAACCAGACTTGGGATCTGGTCCCCCTTCCTTCAGGAAGGAAACTTGTCCGATGCAAATGTGTCTACAGGACCAAGAGTGCTGCAGATGGGTAAATCACTAGACGGAAAGCGAGGCTAGTAGCTAAAGGCTTCCAACAAGTGCATGGCATTGATTATGACGAGACCTTTGCTCCAGTAGCAAAGATGGATTCCATACGCCTTACACTTTCCATTGCGGCAACCCAATAGTGGGAAGTACATCAGATGGATGTGAAGAATGCCTTTCTTCATGGAGACCTATCTGAGGAGATCTACATGGAGCAACCACATGGTTTCATTCAGGATTCATCTTTGGTATGTAGACTGAAGAAATCTCTCTACAGCCTTAAGCAGGCCCCGAGAGCTTGGTACGCGAAGATGGATTCTTTTCTCTTATCACAAAACTTTGAAAGATGTAAGTCTGATTCGAATGTTTACATGCTTAGGACACATGATTCTCTTCTTATCTTAGTTTTGTATGTAGATGATCTCCTAATCACTGGCAGCTCGGCTTCAGCCATTGCTACAATCAAGAGGGCCTTGCATGATAGGTTCTTGATGATGGACATGGGTCCATTACACTTCTTTCTTGGTCTTGAGATTAGCCAGGATGCCACAGGCATCAAACTCTCTCAGGCTAAGTATGCATAGGATCTCCTCGAGAGATTTCGCATGACTGACTGCAAGCCAGCACCGACTCCTTTTTTATCTAGGGTCCGCCTTGAGGATGGAGGTGACGCTCCATTAGTTGACAACACTCTCTACTGACAGCTAGTGGGGAGCTTACTGTACCTCACCCACTCCAGACCAGATCTCTCATATACAGTAGCGGTAGTTTCCAGATACATGCAGGAGTCGCATGAGCTACACTGGAATGCTGCCAAGCACATCCTTCGATATGTGCAGGGCACCATCACCTTCGGGATTCACTATGCAGAAGGCACTGCATTGAGTCTCCTTGGCTTCACAGATTTTGATTGGGCGGGAGACAACATTGATCGCAAGTCCACCTCCGAATATTCACTAAGTCTAGGATCTGGCCCTATCTGTTGGTCGAGCAAGAAGCAGGCTGCTATTGCTCTCTCTTCAGCTGAGGCTGAGTACAGAGAAGTAGTCAACATCATCATTCAGGCTCTGTGGCTACAACACTTCCTCACTGAGTTGGGCGTTCAGTTCCACCAGCCCATTATCATCTGGTGTGACAACCAGAGCACTCTCAAATTTTGCAGGGATCCAGTATAGCGGTAGTGGATGAAGCACATAGAGATCCATATGCACTACATCAGAGACTTAGTACATGATCGGGTCATTGATTTGCAGTTCTGTCCCTTAGCAGAACAGACTGCAGACATCTTCACCAAGACATTCATTAAGAAGAAGTTTTTCTCTCTACGTGATCGTCTTGGAGTGAAGGACATAGTTGCTTCAAAACTGTCTTTTCTTCCTCTTTTCTTTTGATTACATTGTATTTTGAGGGGGGTTTTTTCCCACGAGGTTTTCCCTCTTTCCTCAATTTTAATACAAGTTGCACTGTATTTTGGGTGACCTTTGGCCTTAGTTGTCAGGGCCCATTTTCTATTTTTCCTCATAGTGATGTTCAGGGGGGTGTTGGAACTACTACACACCTACATGCGGACTCTTAGTTAGAGCATGCGACTACATGCAACTACTACACATCTACATGCGGACTCTTAGTTAGAGCATGGGATTGCATGCAAGATTCCTTTTGCATGATTTACTCCTTGATTTGCTCCTTCTTTAACTCCGCAAATGACTAGTTATCTCCGGAACTTGTTGTAGGTGTTGAGTCTTCTCATTGATCACCACTATAGGGCATTGCCTTGGGATCTTCACCCAGTAATGCTATATCATGAGCATTGTAACATATTTTCAAATAAATCATTCTTTTCTTCTTTCGATTTTCCTTTAGTGTTTTTGCTTTGCAAAGCTGTGTGTTCAACCTTTACTAGCTAGATTCATCTGTGCAAGTTTTCTAACACACTTACATATTTAAGGGAAAGGAAATCACACATATGGATTATGGAGTTATTCTCAGGGATCGTGGGTACCGGGACGGTTTTTCATTATATCTCTTTTCTTGTCCTCTGTTCAGAACATTTGTTATTCTTTGTAGGTGTTAGTGTTTTCAGTATTGACTTTTCCATGGATTACTTTTCAAGTAACAATACTGTCAAACTGTGACTAATTTTGAATAATTTGCAGGTGGAATATGCGCAACTGGTATGCGCAATCGGTTAAAGACATTAAAGAAAAATGACGTCTGTTCTTATATGGATATATCGTAATGGTTTTTCCAGCCTACTGCAATTTTATCTTCAGTAACATTATTTTGACTATGTTGACTGATTTTCAACATGTTCCCCAGCCAACAATCTAAGCCAAAGCCTTAACAAAGCTGCTTAATTCAACGGGAGTGCAAAATTCAAGGTTAACTTTTCAGGATGAGACACCTTCACATGATCATATCTACACGGACTTACATAAAGAGCTAACTCCTCGCTGGTAGAATGTACACACATTGTTTGCCTGATCTTTCCAGTCATGTGACCCTTCATAGTCTCTGGCTCTCATTCCTTATTTTCTCTTCACGCCCCACTGAAGGGATTTGCTGCGAAGCTGCTTAATTCAACGGGAGTGCAAAATTCAAGGTTAACTTTTCAGGATGAGACACCTTCACATGATCATATCTACACGGACTTACATAAAGAGCTAACTCCTCGCTGGTAGAATGTATACACATTGTTTGCCTGATCTTTCGAGTCATGTGATCCTTCATAGTCTCTTGCTCTCATTCCTTGTTTTCTCTTCGCGCCCTCTTCGCGCCCCACTGAAGGGATTTGCTGCTTCGCAGCCTACCTTGTTTATCTTTTTTTTTTTTTTTTTTTTTTTTTTTTTTTTTTTTTTTTTTTTTTAACATTAAGACTAAACCTAAGTACCCACGGGGAATTGAACCGATGACCTATCACAAGGAGTGCCTTAACAACGCACCCATTCACCGTCAATCCAAAGCCCCGTGGGCGCTACCTTGTTTCTCTTTGTTATCAAGTTTGAATTAAAAAATTGCGAAGATATTTCTATAAACAACTACTCGGCATTTAGATAGAAACTATATTTTTTTTTGATATAAACTATACTAAAAAAATTGTTGTTTCAAGAATCAAGCGAAAAGAACGGCAGCTAAAACCCATAAAATAACGTTATGGCTACTGTACAGAATTTCTAGTCGTCCTACACTTATCTCAATTTCAAAGAGCTGGCCGCTCCTATAACAGGCACTGGTTGGCAATACGGTATTGCCAGTGCTGAGATAAGTATGTAGATTTAAAAAAAGAAACCAAAACCAGTGGTTATCAACAGGGAGATAAAACAGCGTAATGGAATTATCAACCATCTTAAGATTAAATTCTTATATTTCACACAACTTACAGACAAACATAGCTTGAGTATATGAACAGAGGAATTATCATACTGAAACGCTGCTAGAATTATTTTCATTTACCATCAGGAATTATTTTCATTTACAATCAGGTTTCAGGTTTTCTGAGGAATTTACAATTAGGTCCATTTTCACTATTGTTATACAGATTGGACATCCAAATCTTTTTTCCCGTACTGAAAAGGGGCCGTATAGCCATACATAGAAATTTTTTTATCAGGATTATTCAAAATAATCGTGTAGACTGTAACGTCTCAATCCCAATAAGTTATTAAAATTAGACATCCATATCTACATTTACAGATATCAAACTAATAATTATGAAAAATACCTTAATAATACACCCATTCATAAACTATCCTCCTCTCCATATACACATATATGGACCAACTATCCTCCACTCCATATAAACCTGCAATCAGTTATTGAAATGTGTATTTACTTGTAAATTTTTTACCGCTGTATAGCGCCACGTAATTACTGCCTTCCCATGAATTGCAGGCGTTGTCGTCTTCTTCTTGTTGCTCGTAATTTGCTCGCGAAGTACTCGAAATGCATGGAAAATATAACTAATCGACCAGCCTCCACAAAACTTACATAGAACGCCATGAATTTTACAGAAAGACCCATAAATAATGTTGCATTCTGTTTGTAATCTGCAGTGATACTCATCTTCACTCATCATTTGACCTAAAATATTGAAGTCCAAAGCTCTCTTCGCCTTCCTTACAATAATTGCCTTAACCTCTTAATTTCCTCAATCCCTGGTATGGTTTGCTTTATAGAATGCTCCAACCCAATCAGGGGGATATTGAGTGTAGGACCATTATCCGTCCACTGACCACAAACCACAAACTAGCAGACAGCGCTTTCAAGCTTTCAACGCACAGGTACCATAGCTATCGCGTTGTTGTCAATCGTTGGTTTATCCATGTAAAGTCATCAGAGTTTTGCATTTTTATTGAGCTGCATTGCCTCGATTATTTCAGAATCTTCGATCAGCAGAGATCATCAACAGTAAAATAGGCATGCGCGTTGTGCGTTAGATCAAATACAAACAAAAATGAAAGACAACTGGTGCGAAAAAGCAAACAGGAGTTGGTAAGGAGGGGGGACCAACGTTGAACAAAATGAAAGGCTGATACGTAATTTATAGAAAATTCTTTAATGTCTAGGTTCAGTATGGTAATATAAGAATTAATAAGTCTGATACATAGTTTAATGAATTGTTGTTGAATATTTAAATGCTTATTAATTGAAAACAGTGAGGGGGGACCAACGTTGAACAAAATGAAAGGCTGATACGTAATTTATAGAAAATTCTTCAATGTCTAGGTTCAGTACGGTAATATAAGAATTAATAAGTCTGTATACATGGTTTAATGAATTGTTTTTAAATATTTAAATGCTTATTAATTGAAAAGAGTTTCATTAATATGTTTAGGTACATAGGATGGAAAATCTCTAATTTCTGTTTTTTTTTTATAAAAATTTATAAAAAAATTAATTCATTTAGTTATATTAAAATATTTAATATAGTTTAAAGAGTTTAGATAAATAGTAATATGGTGCTTTGTTAAAAAAAAATTTGATGTAAATGAAAGAAATTAATATCAAAAAATATAACTAACTAATTTAAAAATATTATTATTATTATATAATTATATATATATATATATATATATATATATATATATATTTCATAATAAATAAATTTTATTAAATTGTACTATATTTATTTCACTATTATTCTAGGTATTGTGGAAGGTTGAAATAAATAATGGTAGAATTTATTGTGATGGATTTTAAAAGATGTATATTATTATTGGATTAATGGTGTTTAGTTTTATTGTTATAAATTTTATAAATGTTTTGGGATTATTGAAAATAATAGGAAGAATTTTTATTTATATTGGGTATTGAATTTTATTAAATGTTTTATTTTTATAAAATTTGGTTTGTAATATTAAAGTGCTTGATTTTATTATTTATTTGTTACCTTAAAGTGTTAATATCAATAGTGATGGGAGATTTTATTTCATGGATTTTGGTTATATTTATAATATATAAGTTTCTTTTTTTTTGTAAGGTATTCAAAAGTAGAAATTAAAATGATGACATTTGAAAGTGATGATTGAGAGTATATATTTGGAATTTATATGTATTTGTATTTTTTTAGGAAGGTGTAAATTAATAATGAAATTTTTTGTTACATTGGTTACTATTGTATTTTTTTAATATTTGTTTATTATTTTAAAAGTAGTAATGAGGCCCATAGAGGTCCCATATAGAGGTAGAGGATAAGCTTATAACATTAAAAATAGATAATCATTGTATTTTGAAATAGTATTGGTGTACTTAAAGGCCTTATCTAAAAAAATGGAATTCTGATATTGTATGTTCAAACTCATTCACATTGTCCTTGAAATTCTCCTAGAAGAGGACAAAATTTAGTGGGTTTCATTTTCATAGTATTTATTTAATACTTTAAAATAAATACAATGGGAATATATAGAAATAAAGATTAAAATTATGATACTAAAAGATGATAATATTTATGTATAGATGATTGAAATATACCCACTAACATATTATCCTAAAGAAATACATCAATAGCTAAGTTCCCTCCTTATAGTCTGCATCCACACTTTAAAATGACCATAAAAATATTAGAAATTAGAGAATAAATTTACAATATCCATGATGACCCATGGATATATGTGATTGATTCACATATATTTTTATATTTTATCTTAAAGTCACCAAATTTTTAGTAAAAAATATTGAATAATACATGATACAATGATTTCTCTATTTTAGAGAAACTTAATTCATTCTTACTAAAAACATATTTATGTTAAAGCAACTAATTATATGTTATGATATAATAACTCACTATTTTTTTAGCCTAAGAATGCTCCTCTCCCTTTGATACATCATCTTTATTTTGAATAGTTTCCATTTTCATAATTTTTACCTAATATCTTAAAATAAATACTGTGAGAATATACATAAATAAAGATTGAATTTATGATACTAAAAATTGGTAATCTTTATGTATGGATGATTGAAGTATACCCACAAATATGTTATCCATAAAAAAACATCAACTTCTTTTTTATATTATTTATCCAAACATTTAAAATAACCATAAAATACAAAAAAAATTACAATACACATATTATGGGATTAAATTTACACATATTTCAAATTTAATCTTTAAGTTATTATATTTTTATAAAATTATTAATATTACGTGATACAACAATTTCTTTATTTAAAAAAAAAACCTAATTCATTCCCACTGAAAACAATCTTTTACGTTAAAACACCTAATGATATGTTTATGATATAATAACTCATTATTTATTTATTAAACATTCACAAAAACCTAGAACAATAATGACATAAGGAAATTTAAGAAAATAATTTATATTGATATGAAATTTATGGTTTTTTCTTTAGAAAAAATAATATAATTATAACTAATAATAATTAAATCAATTTAGATTTTTCTTAATTTAATTTTATATTTAGAAGAATCAAATCTCTTATCATTCCTAATAGAAAGTTGCATCTCAAGAATTTTGACTCTAAATAACTCAAGTTAAATAAAACAAATTTTAATAAATAAATTATTATAATTATAATTATAAAATTATATTAAAAACCATAAATTTCATATCAATAGAAATCATTTTATTAAATTGTCTTGATTTATGCCATTATTTTTTCTAGATAGATATTTGGGAATGTTGAAATTTATAAATGGTAGACTTTATTATCATGGATTTTAAAAGGTGTATGAGACTATTAAGATTATGGTCTTTAGTTTTATTGTTATAAATTTTACAGTGTTTGGAATTATTGGAAATAATTGTAAGGAGTTGTATTTGATTGGTTTTATTAGGAATTGAGTTTTATTTTTGTTTTATTTATAATATAAACATGTCTATTTTAATGGCATTTGTTTTCACAAATTTTAGTTTTATTATTTATTTTTCAAGCGTTAGTATTAATAGTGATGAGAGGTTTTATTTAATGGATTTTGGTTTTATTTATAGTATTTAAGTCTTTGTAAGGTATTCAAAAGTAGAAACTAAAATTATAATTTTAGATAGTGATGATTGAGAGTATATATTTGGAATTTATGTGTCCTTGTATTTTTTTGGGAGAAAAATTAATAGTTAATTTTTGTTTACATTGGTTGATATTGTATTCCTTGGGATATTTGTTCATCGTCTTAAAAGTAGTAATGAGGCACTTATAGGTCACACTGGTTGATATTGTATTTCTTGGATATTTGTTCATTGTCTTAAAAGTAGTAACCAAGCACTTAGCACTTGGTGGTCCCACTTAGAAGTGGACAAGCTTATAACATTAAAAAGTGATGATCATTGTATTTTGAAATAATATTGGTGTACTTAAAGGCCTTATCTAAAAATAAAAAAATGAAATTGTGACATTGTATATTCAAACTCATTCACATTGCCCTTGAAGTTGTCCTTGAAGAAGAAAAATTCATTAAGTTTCATTTTCATAATATTTACCTAATCCTTTAAAATAAATACCATGGGAATATATGGAAATAGGGATTGAATTCATCATACTAAAAGGTAATAATATTTATGTATAGATGATTGTAGTACTCCCACTAACATGTTATCCTAAAGAAAAACACTAATCACTAACTTTTGTTTTTATAGTCTTTATCCAAAACTTTGAAAAAGTCAAAAAATATAAAAAAAAAAATAGAGATTAAATTTACAATATAAATGATGGCCCGTGTATATATGTGATTTATTCACATATATTTTCATATTTTATCTTAAAAGTTACCAAATTTTTAATAAAAAATGATTGAATAATACACCATACAATAATTTCTCTATTTTAGAAAAAATTAATTCATTCCCATTGAAAAAATCTTTATTCGTTAAAGCAATTAATTATATTGTATGATATAATAATTCAATATTTCTTTAACCTAAGAACATGCCTCTTCTTTCTAGTTGCATGCCATCCTCGTTTTGAGTAGTTTCCATTTTCATAATCTTTACCTAATATCTTAAAATAAATACGATGGGAATGTATAGAAATATGGATTGATTTTTGATACTAAAAGGTGATGAACTTTATATAGGATTGAAATAAACCCACTAACATGTTATATGAAAAAAAAAACACCAATCACTAAGTTCCTTTTCTAAGTTTCCTTTCTATACTATTTATCTAAAAAATTAAAATGACCAGAAAAATTTAAGAAAATAAAAATTAAATTATATATTTATATATATATAATTTATCAACATATATTTTCTTAAAGTTATCATGCTTTTATGATAGAATAATACATTATACAATGACTTCGCTATTTTAAAAAAAAAAACGTAATTCATTCCCATGAAAACATCTTTATGTTAAAGCAAATAATCATTTGTTAGGATATAATAACTCATTATTTATTTAATTAAGAATTCTCCTCTCCCGTTTGGTATGCCATATTCATTTTGAATAGTTTAATTAATTAATTTGGTTAGCATATATGCTTTCTAGTTATATCATTATAGATTTACTTTAAAGTTACATCATTATAACAATTAATTAAGTTCTATTATTCTATATATTATTGAAGATCAAGTTTTATTATTCTACATATAATTAAGGATAAACTAGTTTAAATCTTTTTTAATTTTGGATTTACCAAGTGCCAAGAGGGATTAAAGATCTTTTCACTCTGAGGGCCATTACGTTAAGGGAGCAAATGGAGGCTAGGGTTTCAACCAGAAAACACTGACAACCCTGTAGAATTCAGTGAGGAGAAGGGACTCTGCAGCGTATGACAGATCTATGGATCGGGGCCATGAGTGACCAAGCAGGGGGAGAGAGATCCCCTCCTATCGAAACATAGCGGTAGGGGAATCCAACCAGCACAGAGCGGCAACAAAAAACAACGACAACCATGGGAAAGGACCTCCAGTTTTGGGAGCACAATGGAAAGGAGGTTTGGGAATTCAATGCCTACTACGGGCCGCCAAGAAACTAAGATTTTTTATCGCCAATAACAAACTAGAGGAATACGGAAAATATATGAAGGATCATGCCCTCATCTGCAAATTCATTGGAGCATGGTCAACAGAAAAGGAGTTGATTAAATGGATCTAGCACAGATGGAAACTGAAAGGTCACATAGATCCTAAACTGAGAGCAAAAGGCTTCTTCACCGTGATGTTTTCTAGTTTGGAGGACAAAGAGAGGGTTTTAAGGACGGGCCCTATTTCATAAGACACTGGGAGGAACGCTACAACCCAGATCAGGAGAAGCTCCTCGTTGCCCCAGTTCAGGTTTGGCTATTTTCCCTCCCAATGGACTTCTAGGATCTATAAATACTAGAAGGGATTGGCAACTTTATTGGAACCTTCGTCAAGGTTGCAGACTCTACATGACGAGGGTGGTACACCTCCTATGCTATAAATTGCGTCTACATGAACATTACAGATCCATTGCCAGATTTCATAGAACTGGAATATCATGACGAGGTCTGGCAACATACCTTGGACTATGAGCATATCCCCTTCAAATGTCGGCACTGTGATGAATGCGGACACTTGTATAGAGCTTGCCCGCTAAACTAGAATGAAAGCCCTACAGTGGAGGAAAAAGAAGGGAAAACGAGGGAAAGAGAATATGGGGAAGGATTCCAGGAGGTTCACAGGCGAAAAAGAAATCAACGACATACCGAGAACCAGAGTGTTGCACACAATGGAAAAGAGCACCATAATTAGAACTGGTTTGAAGTACTACAAGAGGAGAAGGAAGAAGTGACAACCCGAGACAATCCAATGGAAACAAAAGACCCCAAAAAACTCCCTTCAGAAGGTAGAAATCCAAAAACAAAAGCGGAAATGGAACCTCAAGGAAAATAAAATCCTATACAAATAGTTGAGTAGGCCCATATGGAGATTGATAATCAGAAGGAATATCTCAGTGTAGAGGAACATGTAATGAAACACTTAATTCAATAATGGCAGCATTGGGATGAACGTTTCATCCCAGAAGACTAAAAAAAATTATATAAGGAAACCTTCCAACAATACAAGGCCAAACAAGGTACAACTCTTATAGTTCAACTAGAACATCTAGGGTCCCAAGCCAGCCAAGTCCAGGATCCAGGAACTCAAGGAAAAGGGGGCAAGAAGCGAGTATGAAGAACTTTGAATGAGTCCATCCAAATGGTTAAGGAGTTATTAGTAAACTCTGGAAGGGTAGTACCGTTGTCAGAGGTATTTCACCAACCCTCCAAACTGTTGAAATGATCATTACATCCTGGAATATAAGAGGCCTCAACAATAGAGGAAAACAAAGGTATCTTAAAGAGAGACTAAAGAAAGATACGCCTAGCATAATGATAATACAAGAGACAAATATCAATGAAAGAAAGCTGAAGGAAATTTTGGAAAAATTTAAACCCCAATACCAAGTAATGGCTCAGGATTCAAATGGCAGTGTAGGAGGGCTTGCTATCTTATGGAACCCCGGGGAGATTGTTGAAGATGGCAACAAGAAATGCTAAAAATAGAAATGCTAATAATAGCACTTCTATAAATAACATTTTAGGTACTAGCGCTAGATTGAGCAACAAGGAATGAAAAATGGAAGTGCCAAAAATAGCATTGCTATTTTTAGCTGTTCGGGATAGTTCCAATTTTAGTCAGTCACTGGACTAAAATTGAGAAGTAAAATTCGAATTTGATCTTAGCAGTTGTTTGAAAAATAATTAATTAATTCACCATGAGTTAATTAGTTATGGAAAATCAAACATGAAGTCTATGTGAGGACATGCAACAGTTTCTCCATTGATTGAGGAATTTATCCATCAGTTAAAGAGATAAGGATGAGTTGTAATTAGTTGGCTCAGTTAACTGAGTCAAGTCCAGTTAGATTAATTCAAACAGTTTGTTGAATTAATGTATTTTCAGTTAGTTAATGCTTGCATGCATGTAATTGTTGCACTTTAGATAATTGAATATTCTCCCATAAATAACTCATGCATGTCAGTTTAGAGAAAGACCCAGTTGAGATCAGATGAGGGACAATGTACTATCAGTTGGATGGATTTTTTCCAATGAAGGAAACTCATCCATGGAGAAGGATTTATCTCCTTCAGGTTTGTGCAATTATTTTTGAGCCAAGTGAGCAGTGTGAGGTGGGAATTCACACTTATGGAAGCACTGGACCCCAGGAAAAATTGTGCAAGGAAATAGGAGGCTTAGAGGATAGAGGAGAAGGCTTGTGAGAAGCCTTTGATTGTCTATGAGCAGCAGAGGGATTGCAGAGAGAGCAAGATAGCTTGTGAGCTGATTCTTTTTGTAATCCAGACTATATTTCCACTTGTATGATATACAGAGATTGGGGTTTTTAGCTGAGGCTTTCCCCATGATTATTCTTCTATGTTTCATGTGCATGCTTTCTCATTCTCAGTTATATGTGTTCTTATTGATCTTTCTCATATTCGATTAAGCTTCCGCATAATTGTTTGTAAAAGTAGATCAAGTATTTTGCTTTAGTATATTGCATTATCAGGTGATCTACAGTGGGAATTTCTATATGGTATCAGAGCGAGGTTTTGTAGAAAAATTTCTACATGGTATCAGAGCAAAGGTGATCAAAGCGGAGAACAGTATACAAAGAAGAGAATTCAAAGTAAAAAAAAAAATTAGGCAGCGAGTTTTTAGAGAAGATCTGAAAAGTTTTGTGCAAAATTTTTAGAAACAAATAGAAAATCTGTATTCCTTGCGGAAAAAGACCCAATTCAAAAAAAAAAAATCGTCGTAATCGGAGTTTGGATGAGGGAGATATCGCTAATATAAAATCATCTCTTTTTCCAGAAAATTTCGTGACGGTGGGAAAGATGAAACAGATTGGTGTGCTAGCCAACAACCTGTATGCACTTGAGGTACAAGATGCATGCAAAGCCTTGAGGATCAAGGCAAATGTTGGAGACTTGGTGGTTAAGAGGGAGAGTACATTACCTCTCAAAATGCAGCACCAGAAGAAGTCTGAGACGATTGTGGAGGAGCCATAATTGGTGAAGCAGCTTCAAGAGGTTGTGGGGTAGCCATAACTAGGGAAGCCAAGAGGAGACAGAGTGGAGGCATCCACTCATGCAAAGACCTCCAGTATGGGGAAATTTTGAGCCAGGTGGGCAAAGGGATCACATGCATCAATACCTCCATGTAGGAGGTGGGGCGATGTGGAGTGACAGTCCCAAGAAGGCTGGAATGGAGGTAGGATCATTGAGGTACCCAACCTCTTTGATTATACCTTTCTACAGGAGCCCCAACGAGGAGTAGCAAGACTGGCTGAGTGGGTAGAGACAAATGCGGATGGAGCGACAGATAGAGCTATAGTGCAGGAATCCCAAGACTGTGCAGAGCTAGCAAACTTCAACAATGCGAGAGGCACAGGAGTGTTGCACCAGTGCAGGTTGGCACAGAGAGGTGTGCAATGGTGTGAGATGCATGGAGTGTTGCAGCAGCTCAGAGGTCAGAGAGGGAGCACTTGTCACTGGTAGAGGGAGCTTCAGCATCAGAGTATATTTCTAGCCCAACAGAGAGGTCAGTTGGGAGTTTTTTTTATTTCTAGAGTTGCTGGAGCATCCACACTTGAAGTCTTGCATGCAGAACATTCCAAAGTTTCAGGATTGGGTTTGCGTTGAAGCCTTTCTTATTGAGAGGGAGTTTTGAAAATGGCAACAAGAAATGCTAATAATAGAAGTGCTAAAAATAGCACTGCTATAAATAGCAGTTTAGGTACCAGTGCTGGATTGAGCAACAAGGAATGAAAAATGGAAGTGCTAAAAATAGCATTGCTATTTTTAGCAGTTCGGGATAGATTCCAATTTTAGTCAGTCGCTGGACTAAAATTGAGAAGTAAAATTCGAATTTGATCTTAGCAGTTGTTTGAAAAATAATTAATTAATTCACCATGATTTAATTAGTTGTGGAAAATCAAACATGAAGTCTATGTGAGGACATGCAACATTTTTTCCATTGATTGAGGAATTTATCCATCAGTTAAAGGGATAAGGATGAGTTGTAATATTGAGTTGTAATTAGTTGGCTCCGTTAACTGAGTCAAGTCCAATTAGATTAATTCAAACATTTTGTTGAATTAATGTATGTTCAGTTAGTTAATGCTTGCATGCATGTAACTGCTGCACTTCAGATAAATGAATATTCTCTCATAAATAACTCATGCATGTCAGTTCAGAGAAAGACTCAGTTGAGATCAGAGGAGGGACAATGTACTATCATTTGGATGGATTTTTCCTATAAAGGAAACTCATCCATGGAGAAGGATTTATCTGCTTCAGGTTTGTGCAATTATTTCTCAGTCAAGTGAGCAGTGTGAGGTGGGAATCCACACTTGTGGAAGCACTGGACCCCAGGAAAAACTGTGCAAGGAAATAGGAGGCTTGGAGGATAGAAGAGAAGGCTTGTGAGAAGCCTTTGACTGTCTATAAGTAGCAGAGGGATTGCAGAGAGAGCAGGATAGCTTGTGAGCTGATTCTTTTTGTAATTCAAACTATATTTCCACTTGTATGATTTACAGAGATTGGGGTTTTTAGCTGAGGCTTTCCCCAGGATTATTCTTCTGTGTTTCATGTGCATGCTTTCTCATTCTCAGTTATATGTGTTCTTATTGATCTTGCTCATATTCGATTAAGCTTCCACATACTTGTTTGTAGAAGTAGATCAAGTATTTTACTTTAGTATATTGCATTATCAGGTGATCTGTAGTGGGAATTTCTACATAGATAATGTTCAATGAATGGATCAGTCTACCGAAAATACTCTCAGGCAATTTACAACATAAAGGATCAAGAGAATGGGTCTTGCTCACAGGGGTCTATGGACCCCACATCACAGGAGAAAAAATGGAATTTCTTCAAGATCTGAAAAAACTAAGGAACTTATACCCAGATGATTTATGGGTTGTAGGAGGATACTTTAATAGGATAACCTCTCTTGCTGAGAAAAAGAGAGGAATGAGAAGAAGAGAAGATGATATGGAAGTCTTTGGAGACTTCATAGCGGAGCTCCACTTAGTAGATTTACCAACAATAAATGGAGTTTATACTTGGAATAATAGGAGGGGAGGAAGCCACCAGATCACCTCCCGCCTAGACAGATACTTGATTTCATAACAATACATAAGTAGGGACATAGTCATGGAAGCCTCGATACTCCCATGCATGGGCTCATACCATTAGCCAATAAGACTGGAAGTATATTTGAAGGTGTGACCTAAGAATCACCATTCCAATTTCAGGATTTCTAGTCAAGAAACCCCGATCTCCTAAAAAAAATGAGGAATGGTGGAGGAAAAGTGAAACGCAAGGGAGGAACTGCATACGCATCTTCAAACTAAAGTTAAAGGAACTCAAACACAAAATTTGGAAATAGAACAGGGAAGAATTTGGCCATATTTTGAATGTTCAACAATAGTTGAGTAAGAGAATGGGAGATCTGCAACAACAAATTATTCGAGAAGGAATATTAGATAACCTAGTGAAAGAAGAAGGGAGTTTAATCAACCAGTTGGAGGAACGAAGAAAACAAGATGAAATTATTTGGAAGCATAAATCAAGGGTGAACTAGCTATGGGAAGGTGAGCGAAATGCTCGCTTCTTTCATAAAGCCATGGTCCAACATAGGCAACATAATAGAATATACTCTTTGAAATATGTGGAGGGGAATCACAGGGTCCAACATGAGGAAATGGAGGAGCTACTAGTGAACCAATTTATGGACCTCCTTATAGAACCATTGGAGCACCAATCTGAAGCCATCCAAAGTATTACAAACATTATCCCTCCACTGGTATCTCGAGAGTAGAATCTAGCCCTGATGTGAGCAACCACAATGGAGGAAGTTGGAGAGGTAGTCAAAGGAATGAAAAAAAATAAGGGCCCTAGCCCCGATGGATTCACAACAGAATTCTTCCAAGTTGCATGGAACTTCATTAGACAGGACATTCTAGAGGTCGTGGAGGAATCTCAACACAATCAGAAGGTATGCCCTAGTCTAGACACCACTTTCATTGCTCTCATTCCTAAAAATTCGAAATTTGAAGATCCACAAGGGTTTCGTCCCATTGCCTTATGTAATGTTATATACAAAATCATTGCTACAATTATTGTAAAGCGTCTTAAACCTTTGCTCCCCAATCTCATTTCATAGGAGAAAACTAGATTTGTAGAGGGAAGAAAAATCCTAGATGGGTTTGTAGCTTCTCAAGAAATAGTGCATTCGCTAAAGATGAGAAAGCTTGCAGGGATGATGATTAAGTTGTATCTATCAAAGGCCTATAACCGGCTTTGTTGGGCTTACCTCAATAGAATCTTCAAATTTTTTGGATTCGATCAAAGATGGATAAACTAGATTTATGCCATGACATCTTCCCATGTTTTCTCCATCATGTTGAATGGGTCTCGCATCCCTACCTTCAACCCAACTCGCGGCTTAAGATAGGGTGACCCTATATCCCCTTTCCTCTTTATCCTGGTGGCAGAAGGGCTGGGTTGTTATATAAAAAATGAAGTTCGGGAGTCAAGGCTTAGGGGTCTAAGAATCTGGGGCAATGACCTGGCCATCACCCATCAACAATTCGTAGATGATATCATGCTCTTCTATCAGGTATCCTTGAAAGAATCTCGTAAAATAAAAGAGATCTTACTCACATTTATGGAGGCTTTTGGGACAATTATAAACAAGGATAAATCATGTATCTTCTTTTTTAACACACAGGGGAATGTACGAGCATACCTTGCACGGGTCCTAGGTTTTGGCATTGGCTCCCTCCTTTTCTAAATACTTAGGAATTCCCCTATCTGAGAACTCTTTGAAAACTTCTTTCTGGAAAACTCTTCTCTAAAAGCTTCAAGGAAAGCTAACTAGTTGGGCCTTCAGATCCCTCAACTTAGCGGGCTCGACAATCCTCCTCAAAGCCGTGCTTCAATCTCTCCCAATATATAAACTCTCTGGAATGACTACCCCAAAGAAGACATGCTCTAAAATGGTTGACATCTTTAAAAATTTTCTTTGGGGCAGGGCACAACAAGTTGGGAATGGGCTCTGGTCTCGTGGCAGGGCCTGGTGAAACAGAAAATGGATGGGGGACTAGGCCTCAAAGACTCTTACATTTTGAACCAAGTTATGGGTTAAAAATTATGTTGGAGATGGATAGGAGGAGGGTTGGATCTCTGGAAATAAATATGGACAAGAAAATATAAAATGATGGGGAGAACTGAAGACATTCTCTACTACACAGACCCTCCTAAAGGTTCGGAAATTTGGAACTTGGCCGCCCAAAACCGGAACCTCATTCATCAACACACCTTCTGGGAAATTCATAACGACAAAGTAGCAAAATTATGGCATGAATCTTGGCAACAAAGAGAGTGACTGAGTGAAAGGAAGGATCTAAGAGATATACTCACATATACCAAAGATAGGAACATCCATTTGGTCAAGCAATTCTAGAAAGAAGAACAAGGGGAGGGAGGATGGAGAATATGGAATAAGAAAGGCGATTGGCCCCAGGTCATTGAGACTGAACAATGGAACTAGTTAGATAAAGAACTGAGATCTAGAAAACTAACTATCCTAAATGGACCTAATATACTAATATGGGGACATACTACAAAAGGAAATTTTACCATAAAATAGGCATATGATCTGTAGACAAGGCAAGCCTAGGAAGGATAAAGTATAATATGGAAAAAAATATGGAAGGGAGGATGGTGGCCGAAGGTGACCCACTTCTTGTGGTTGGTAAGTAAAGGATGTATCCCAACATGGGATCAGCTCTAGAAAAGGGGATTCCATGGACCCTCGTTCTGCTGGCTTTGCCAACAACACAATGAAGACCTTGAATACATGATCAATACGTGCTTGTTTGCAAAACAAAAATGGAGGCAGATGCAAGGTGTCTTTGTGTTGGGTTGTGTTATATTCTTTCCACGACTAACCTACGTAGTGAACTGGGGGGTTAGAGGGGGGCAGCAGCCCCCCCTGTCCGGGGGGTTTGAGGGGGGCGGGTAGGCCCCCTCTACGGGTCAAGGGCAGTGCCCCGTGAATTATTTTTTTTGGACCCTATATTAGGTTGGGCGAACCTACCTATGGTTTTCGGTCCATGGTTTTGGACACGATGGTTTTCGGTCCATGGTATTGGATGCTTTGGCATGTATAAATATGTATTGTAACATTGAAAGGAAAATAA
>APFE030264529.1:56856-93172 GCA_000404065.3 Pinus taeda
TGGGATTTATTTTTTTAGGTTATAGGTTTAAATTTCATGGACAGGGGTTGAGGAAAGGAAAGGGTGTCCAAGCTTTGACCAAAGCCTCGCACAATCTTGATGATAAGCATCTTATTGTGGGGTACAATTCTAGTAATAGACATTCTATTATGGAATTATGGTAATAAGCATCCCACTATGGATAGATCATTGTTCTACATGTGAACTAGTTTTATCGGGAGGTGGTCTGAGCCTGCCCTATATGAAATCAGAGGTTTTTGACCACTTGTGTATATAAGAATTAGTCAAAAATTTCAAAAATATTAGCCACAAAAGCATTACTAAAGTTTCCCATAACACACAAATATCAACAACCATTACACATTCTATGAATCTAAAGATGTAACCAGAGTGAGATCCTGAGCATTAGATCTCAAGGGAGTCGACGAGGCCATGATATATGGAATATGTCTCTCGATACGAGCTAAATGATCATATATTCTTTCAAGGAATACTTGCTAATTTCTTTGAACCCACTTCAAATCTGCAAGGCTTGCGAATACATTATAATTCTTTGCTTGCTTCTCATTGAGAACTATAACCAATAGATTTTACATTTTCCAATACAACATTGAGGCAAGGAAGCATTGCATTTTCCTTCACCTGGTATGACGAGGGTCATGAACCCACTGACCAATATCCTCTAGAATCTCCAAAGGCTTTCCTTTCTCTAATTATCAAAGCTTCCATATTTCAAATTTCATTTTGGGTTTCTAGGGGGACAACCGAGTGAAAAAATTCAATGGCATCTTGGGCTTGCTATTGGGCCTAGTTTTGGACTTGTGGACCTTGGCTAGAATCCAAGTAACACCCAAGGTTGACTAAGGAAGGAGAATGCAGACAAATGATAGTCATGGACTGAGACAAAGAAGAGACCCAAAACAATAAGGCTCAAAAGAGCATGACCCTATTCTTGGAAATGAAGAGCCACTTGCAGCGAAACTAATACACGTGAAACTTAGAGGACCTGACTGTACATGTTAAGGCAATTAAGGCAATTTTATGCCCCACGCTTATAAATTTTAGGTTATCACCAATTAACTGTAACAAATAGTGTACTTTTATTTTAAATTATTAATATATTACAAATTAAAAAAATAAAAAATAAAAACTTTATTAATAAGTTTTTTATTTGAATTTTAAATTTTATATTCATAATTTTTAAGTGGATGGTAAAACATTAACCTCCACATAATATTCTAAAATATTCTTAATATAAATATAATTTGAGATTATCTCAAAAATGGTTATGCCTTTATACATTTAATAGTTAATCCATGAATTAAAAAAAATACATATAAACATGTGCCATATATGAATTATTGTTTTTAAACATGTGGAATTAGTAACTTATGTAGTGATTATATTATGTAACCTAAATCTATTTATAAATTAAAGTTCTACACCATAGAAATAAATATTAATTTAAATCATCTTACTTCTTTTTTATATATATATATATATATAACCTATTTTAATCTAATAATCTAATAATTGAAAAATTTAGTTAATTTTTTATAGTGGTATTTTGTTTCTCACATGTTTTGAAGTTTTTCGGACCTGTTAAATTTTAACCACATATAATACCCTCTGTAACATTATAATATATTATTCATTTGTTTCACTCATATTGTTATTGAGAATAATGTTTTTAGTATTGGTTTTTTATAATAATTTTTTTTAAATAATTCTGGGTTTTGTTTATTGGATTGTTTCTTATTATTTTTCAAATTGTTTGTTTAGATATGTAATTTTGTATTATTAGTATACTTTAATGTTTAATTAGGTGTAATTATCAATTTATTATTATTTTTGTTGTTGTTAATTATGGGGTTTAAATTTGAGGAGGTTGTAGAGTTATTAAGAGTTTATTAGTTGAATTTCCAAAGTGGATTGAACTAGAGGTTTTTGTTTTTGAATATTTAGTAAAGGGTGTTTTACTTTTTTGAATAATTATGAAAGAACCTTTTTGTAATACATCGAATGTAAACTATATTTGGTTGCAACATATAGCATCACTCCAAATATTGATTTGTGGTGGAATATTACTTGGAGACAACGTTTATTTCCATGAGACATGTCAAACTCATTAAAAAATTACATCATTGCGATATAATGTGTATCATACCTAAAACAACTTTGGTCTTGAAAACCACATAACTCCAAAATTTCCTTTGTCACAACATATCACATTGCATTAAAGATTCTATATGTAGGCGACATAAAAATTTCTTGTGTTTTGATGTAATGCATATTAGACCTAAAATGCCATTGGCCATTAGATAGCACATCACTTCAAATTTTGTTTTTTCTTAACATATTGCATCATAGAAACATATATTTCTACACATCACATTAAACTTTCAAGAACTTTTCTTGTGACATATCACATCACTTCAATGTTTTCATTATCATCATATTCTACATCATGATGAAGTTTCTTTCCATTGTGGCAGATCAAAGTTTCACAAGGTTTTCTTTAGCACATGACATAGTCTGTGTCCCATCTAAAATTCCTTTGTTATGACATAGCACATCATTCTAAACTTTTTGTTCTCACGATATACTGCTTGAGGAAAATTTTGTATTTGTGCAACTCATTGCGCTTTACCAAACTTTCCTTCAATGTAATGAAAGAAAATTTTGAAAATGATATTAGTAAAGTGGTTTTAATTACAAGAGAAAACCAAGATCATGTAAACTAATAACATGGCCACTTCTTCAGCGACAAGCCACCAAGATACATGGAAGTTTTTGGATAATCATAGTTGTCACATTTTGGTAAGCTTGCAAAGAGTCCAAGAGGAACTTCAATATATTGATGATACAACAAGTTGAGCTAGTGTATTTCTTCAAAAAAAAATTGAAAGATTATAGTATAAAGGAGCTCTTGATTTAAATGTATTCCATTAGCATGATTATTGAAGAAGATTTGTGTGGCATTTTTATTTGGATTTTGTGTCTTGCCTCATACCAATTAATGGTTGTTCTAGTGGCATTTCACTATCACATCCCACATCCATAATTTTTCATTCTCCTTTTATCATATATGTAACAAACCACCCCACAGTACTTTCCAAAGTGGGATAGTTATCTCTCCTTATCCAACAACTTTGGTATTTTTAGAGGATGGGGGTAAAACACATTATTTTTTTTTTTTAACTTTTCTTTGGTTCATCATGTCTTTAGTATCGAGCTATTGAACAAATTCTTATATGTTGTGAAGATCTCAAAACTAGTCAAATCGCTGATCCACTGTGTAATAGGATCGGTTAGACCGTTTACAGAGAGCTGAAGCTTCTGTAGATACTCGATGCTGTGAAACTCCTCTGGAATCCCACCAATTAGGCCATATTTACCCAATCTTAGAAGTGTGAGAAGATTATTCCTTTCTCCTCCCCATTTCTAAACTAAAGTTTTTTTTCACTATTTTACTGTGAATGAATTGTTGTATTTGGAAATGCAGAAGAGGAGTAATGAAACAGCATCGATTTATTACGAATGATTATCGTAATTGTACATTTTGTCTTCGGAAACGTCGGTCGAAGCAGTTCCATTGCCGGAACCAGTAGGTGGTGGCGTCCCGATAAGGGGAATCGACTGCACGATTTGGGAACATGCTGAAAACTAACAGGAGGAATAACAATGTTGTGATTTGCAAATAACATCAGTGACGTAATGTTGGGGTAAATGTGAGGTCATACCTGCATAGATCGCACACTTGAGTTAAAAAGGTACACTAAAATCAGAGGTTAACCAATTCAAAAGAAAAGAAAGGCGTATCTACCTTAAAAAAAAAAATTATTATTTAAAAAAAAAGAAATATTAGAATTTCGAAAATTATAAGATTTAATTTTAATTAATATTAGATATTAAAATTATAAAAAAAAAAACATATAATTTGAGTTTATAACCCATATAAAATTATTTATAAAATTATATATATATTAATTTAATTTAAGATTATTGTGAAATTAGATATTAAATTAAATATCAAATTAGTATATGAATTTTTTTTGGGATAAAAAATTAACTTCACAAAAATTTGATTATAAGATTGTCTTTCAGATTAATCACATTCTTAACATTTGGTCCACGTTTCGAACCAACTAATATGGTTCATCTTCAGGACAAAGGTGAAAAATCAATTTTTGCAATTCTTCAAATAGCAGAGAAGCATCATTGCTCGGAATTAGTCGTTATGAGCTAGTAGTTAGGAAAAGGTTGTTAAGAATTAGCTAGTGAAATATAAAATTAATTAATTGTTTATTTATTTATATATTCAATAAACTACATTAAAATATTATAATATAATATAATTCTAAATTAATGAGATGATATTTATTTATTAAATATTCCTATTCATTTCGAGTGTTATAAACTAAATAGAAGAGGGATGTAGTATTTATGAATTAATAATTAATTTGTTAATTAATTTTATTATCAAAGTAATAATGTAATACAGATAATTATAAATAGAATAAAGCATAAGGTTGAAATCATTTTTTCCCCCTTGGAAAAATTGTAATTTTATTCATAAGACAAAATTACATGTAGATGTTAAAGAGAATATGCATATAAGTTGTTTCTATTTTCATAGGAAACAAAAAAATTAAAAAATTACAGTTGGCCTATTCTTTTATCCTTTTCTTCTTTTCCACTTTTTGCCAACCTCCAGTGTTGGGAGTGGATGTTACAATGGCTAGCTAACTTTCAATAGTATTCGGAGTCTGATCCTTCTGATCCATGTGCTTGTTTGCTGCCACTTACTTCCATTTGGGTCTCTTGTTGCTGTAGAGGGTTGTAGGGCCCCAAGTTGCAGGGATTGGTGGGGTTTTTCTCTTCCTTGTGTGTGTTGTTCTGGCCCTTTTGTGTACCCGATTTTGCTTGATTTCCTGTTGTTTCTACTCTTTCTACTTCTTCATCTAGGGGGTCTGTGTATTGCCAGCCTTTTGGCTTTTTCTATTGCTTCCTATTCCATTTGGGGTCCTTTTTGGCTTGTGGGCAAGCACTATGGAGGTGGCCTGTTTATAAACATCCACGACATCGAAAGGCTATATTTTCATAGTCTAATGGTTGAGTCCACTGTGTATTATTGAAGTTCAATGTAATACTATTTGGTAGTCCTTGGCTGAGATCTACTTCAACGCATATTCTGGCAAAAGTAAATATTTCCCTTGTAACTCTGCCCTCATCAATCTTCAGGAACCTACCCAGGGAGTTCCCAATGGCAATTAAAACATTATGATGCCAGAAGTGTAATAGAGATTGTGGAATCTGACCCAAACTAGCATTTTTGACACCACCATAGTGTTGGCATCGAACTTTGGGAACCAAGGGGTCATGAAGAGTCCAGCATTGCCCCAGAACCATGGTCCCTTATTTAGGATAGGTTCTCGTTCTTGTGCCGTGTGGAATTTGTCTATGAAGAACCCCTTGGGGCATAGGTATATTTCACAATTTGGTGACCATGCAACAGAAATCCATTGGTGTAACACATTAGATTTTGTCCAAAAGCCATTAAATCTACATATAATTGCGTCGCTATAGAGATCTGACAATAGTTCATTTACCTCAGGCATTGAGACTGTGAGAACATGATTCTCAGATTTTTGTTCCACAATGTAGGGCCCTGGCAGATTGGGAAATGTTGCTGGTTTGGTTTGTGTTCTTTCCTTTCCTTTGACTGCATCTTTAAAAGAGCCTATGCTTTTTGAGCTGGTTTTAGAGTATCTGCCCTGCAGACACAGATTGATTGTGATAGTCGAATCTTTGGCTATGTCATAATCCTGAAGAGTGTGGTTGTCCTGCAAGTTATGTCCCAAATAAATCAGATTTTGACTAATTTCTAGTATACCGAGGTGAATATGTATTTCATGCCTTAAGTATTGGATCCTCACCCCCTTCCGGAGCTTCCAGCAGGTATGTCTTCCCTCCAATGTTTTGATGAATATTTGCATCGAGTCCATCTCAGCCGCATGTGAATCTGTCTGAGAAGGTGTTCGATCTGTTGCCAATGTGTCTGGATCTGTTAGATCTGGGCATATTGGTGCTTTGTTGGGGTCTTGCTTTGCCAGATCTGTTCCCTGCGCTATCCAAATCCTCCAGATTGGTTCTCTTTTTTCCCTTTGTCCTTGGATCTGCTGGTCGATACCAGACATAGTCAGAACGTTTGCAGGCTTTTGGGTCTGGCCTGGGTATGAGCCGATCTACTAGCTCGGTGCCCATTTTTGGAAATCCTTGACCCTTTCTACCAAATACACCTTGTTTCAGGAGAGGGGATATCATTCGTAGCTAGAGAAGGGTTCAATCTGTCGCCTGAGGGTCATTTTTTGGTTCGTGAAAGAGCCAAACGATTGGCAGTTTGGCACTATTAGTGTGCGCAGTTTCAGATCTTTTGTATTGGTGGTGCTCTCCCTTCCTTTTTTGTCCATTGATGTCGAGATCATAGATCTGGAGAGTTGCGCTGACGCCATATGTACTCTGTGAGACCCTTGCTATCCACTCTTTCTCCTCCTTGTAGACCTCGAGGGTGCCATCAGGCATGAGCGTAGGGTCATTTCGAGCTCCCTCCTCACCTACGGAGACCCCCATTCCCAAGTGGAGCAAGCCCTTTTCGGCCACTTGCTTGGCCCTCTGCTTGGTGTTCTCGTACCGTTCGTTGCCCCTGCCTATGATATAGTCATTAGGCTCCATGTACTCCAAGAGCATGGAGATGCTCTAATCGACTAGAGCCTCAACCTTGACAAGGATGACCCCTATCCTTGGCTTCTAGATTGATAGCACGAAGTCCTTTAGGTCGTAGAAGCTGTTTAGTGGAAGGTTGCCTTCGTCCCGTGTGCGGTCTAGAGTGTATTGGTAGTGCACTCCCCTCCTTCGTTGTCCATTGACGCCCAAATCGCAAGTCTGGAGAGCAGTGTCAGCGCCATATACAATATGAGAAACCCTCCCATCGTCTTCCAGCTCCTGCTTAATTTTCAATCATCATCTCTGTTGAGATTGATTGCATGCTTCTCAATCTCAATGGCTTCTCTTAACTTCCTATGATGGAAATGATCAACCCTGGCGATGACATGGGTATCTTCAATGCAAAAATGGTTCTTGGATTTCACTCCATGTTTGGCTAAAGCAAAGGAACGAGAGTGACAATGTCTAATGTTTGTTGCATGTTCTTGGATTCTTTGGTTTATGGATCGACCAGTTTCACCAATGTAAGAAATCCCACATGAGCAAGGAATTGAGTATACCCCTTTCATGTCCTTAAGGTTAACCAAGTCTTTAATAGATCTAAGAGAGTTTCTAATGGTAGTAAGGGGCTTGAAAATCACAACAACTTTATTCTTTTTAAGAATATGAGCAATCTTATCTATGGTCCCCTAGATTAAGGGAAGCAACACATTGGAATTATGATCATCATGAGCAGGCTTTACTCAAGGCTCTTTACAGACTCTATGAAAGGCTCCGAGGCCTTGCTATCTGCTATAGCCATTATTTTCATAAAATCTCAAAAGATGGGATTTCTCTTCTTCAAGGTGATTCTCATCAAAAATCCTAATAGCCCGGGTGGTAAGAGTGTTAAGGACTCCTATTTTTGGGCTAAAAAACAATGAGAAGAAAGATGAATACACTGTTCGGTTTGAGTTCTTTTGCGAGAACTTTAGTGAGAAACAGGACCATCATCCATTCTAGAGAGGAGAATATCAAGGAAAGGAAGGCATCCATTAACTTTGACTTCTATCGTAAATTTTATGGATTTTGATTGGGAATTAAGATGGTGGACAAAAAAATCTATTTTTTCATGACCATGGGGCCAAACGACACACGTGTCATCAACAAACATTTTCCATTTCTTAAAGTGGAAGAGATAAAAGTCTAAAGCTTTGGTCTCAAAATCTTCCATGAATAAGTTAGCAACTATGGTGAAAGAGGAGAACCCATAGCAACCCCACAAGTCTATTCAAGAAACTCACCTTGGAAGCTGAAAAAAGTGGAGGTGAGGCACAAACCTACTAATTTGTCCATGTCATTATCTATTATCTGATTAATGACACTGATGGCCTCATGGATGGAGATTTTGGTATAAAGAGATAAAACATTGAAGCTCACTAAAAAATCCCCCGTCAAGCATTATATCTTTCACCTCTTTGAAAAAGGAAGCAGATTCTTTGACAAAGGACGCAGTGTGACCAACAAGAGGTTTGAGCTTTTGAGCGAGGAATTTAGCAAGAAGATAAGATGGTACACCTATTGTGTTGACAATTGGTCTCAGGGGGACCCTAGTTTTATGGACCTTCGGTAGGCCATAAATTATGGGGGTAAGAGGATTGCTCTCGGTAAGATTACATTGGTGAAATTGGTCGATCCATAAACCAAATAATCCAAGAACATGCAGCAGACATTAGACACTGTCGGTTTTGTTCCTCCGCTTTAGCCAAACATGCGGTGAAATCTAAGCACCATGTTGCATTGAAGATACCCATGTCATTGCTAGGGTTGATCATTTCCATCACAGGAAGCTAAGAGAAGCCATTGAGATTGAGAAGCATGTGATCAATCTCAACATAGAGATGCTTGGAAATTAAGCAAGAGCTCAATCCCTACCCTTTCCTCTTGACTGTTTTCATTTCTACACTTTAAATTTGTAATTTTATTTCTTTTTTAATTTCTTTCTCATTTCATTTCATTTTATTCTTTCTATTCTTCTTTCTTATTTCATTGTATCCTTTTCTTTTTAATATATAAACTAGTTTTAGTTTCCTTTCTTTTTATATTAAATATTAATATAACTTTATTATGATTTCATCCTTATTCTTTATTCTATTTAATTAATTTTATTACATTATTACTTAGACAATGAAATTAATTAACAAATTAATTGTTTACTCATGTCAGGGAAAATAAAAAATTAAAAAAATCTAAATAATCTCTGCACTTAAAAAAATTGCACCCGAAGAAATTAGATCCCTCTATGCTCATATTAAATCCACATTTAAGATGGATCTATGTTGGTAAATACTACATACTTTTTCTATATGATTTCATCCTTATTCCTTATTCTATTGATAATTAATTGTATTACATTATTATTTTGATAATAAAATTAATTTGTTAATTCATAAATACCAAATCTCTCTTCTCTTAGTTTATAATGCTCAAATTGAATAGAAATATTTAATAAATAAATATTATCCCATTAATTTAGAATTATATTATATTATAATTTTTTTAATTTAGTTTATTGAATAATTAATTAATTAATTAATTTATATCTCATTTGCTAATCCTTAACAACCTTTTTTCTAATGGCTTCTCTTACCCATTGAACAATGAGAAGATTGATTTTTTCACCTTTGTCTTCATAATGAACCATATCAATCTCAAAAAATATGATTAATCAAAAAACAATCTTATTATCAAATTTACTAATACATACATATTTTATTTATTCTAATTTTATTATTATAAATCTCAAACTATAGATATTATATATATATATATATACTTACTTTTGAAATTCGTATAATATTTGATTGGAAAACCTAAACTTGTAACCTCTCTATATAAAATACCTATCCTTTTGAAATTAGTGATATTTGATTGGGAAACTCACAATCAACCTATCTCAATTGAACACTTCTTAATGTTGGGCAACACTGTTGGGAAAATGTCAACTGTGCATGCTTGTTTGTTTATTTATATCCAGACGACTTCTGATCTCTAGAGGGGAATAGTTAGGGTTCCGCTTAAATTTCAGCGGTGGAGATGGACACAACACCTCCCAACGAGCGTCATTCTGGGCAGATAACGTTTATCTTTTCCTATCTTCTTCTCCACTAATTTATCTTCTTGTACAGTGAGAGATGCAGATGCAAAGGCACCATTTCTGCATATTGAATGGATTATTTATTCTATTTTTCAAATTTGGAATGACGATTATTCTGTCAATAGAACCTATACAACAGCAGATCTCCTCATATAACAATGAAGATTCTTGATACTCCATAATTATAAACTAGCAATTGCATCTCGTACTGAAAAAAACTAACAATTGCATCTAAAAGTGCAAAGATACACACAAGGAATAAAAAAATTAGAAAATTTATCTAGTCATAAAAAAAGTGTACTTATAAAGTTTGTATAAATTTTAATTTACCGTAAAATAAGTTTAAAAAATAAAATAAAAATTAATCTTTAGAATTTCAAATTTCAAGACTCAGTGTGACCAACATTTAAAAACTCTGATTCAATTCAAACACTCTCAAAATACCTGCCAAAAAAACTAAGAATCCATGACATGAAAATTTGATTAGGGATCCATGACAATAATAACACTAAGAATTTAACCATATAACTAAAGTTTCTCATAGACTTTGCATGACAGGGGCATTATGTGCAACCTCTTTTCCTGAACTAGAAAAGTTGACTAGACTCGTTAATATTGAAAAGAATAACCCCATTTATCACAAGAAATGTTGACTAGACTAGTTGATATTGAAAAGAATAAACCCATTTATAACTGTCATATAAAAAAACCAAGTGAAAACCCAAAAATTAAAATTTAAAATATATATATTCAGTATATATTCTTACTTGACCACAAACCAACCTTCATTGAAGTGGTTGAAACGCTTGGAGTTCAAAACCTATGAAATCCAATACTTTATAAGACACACAAAAATAATATTTAAACTCAAAATTAATACTAATATAAATTAAATAGGGGTGTGTGCGGGAATGCGATAATGGAAAATCTACAACTAATGTGGGAAAAGGTGAAAAGGTTGCCAAAATGGGTTGTTCAAGACTTTGTCAAGTGGTAACACTTCAAGCAAATCATAATGGACATTGCAACACATCTGTGTCCATCATCCATACAAATCCAGTGAATGTAGTGTACCTTGCAAAGAGTTCCACACTTGTTCACTATTTCACGACACTTTTTCGAAGATGGTAAATAATATGATGAGGATTTTGAACATTTATTTCCATCATATATTTATTTCCATCATATAACGACATTAAAGGTCTCAAAAATTGTTTTGATTTGAGCAATTAAGCGATCTCTCTCACCAAATTAAAATAAAATATAAGAAAAACCATTTTACTTTATCCCTACAGCTGTAAGAAACGAAAAATTCCAATCACCAATTATATCTTGAAACAACAAAAACTGAAAACAAGACAATCCTAGGCTTATTCGAACTTTTAAATTTATATCAATTTGCAATTTACATTGCTCTATATATAATAATATATATATATATATATATATATATAATATATATAACTTATATATATATATACCTATTTCTTTATCTATTAGACTAACCTAAGTACCCACTGGGGATTGTGACGGTGAACCTATCGCAACAAGGGAGTGCCTTAACAGCGCACCCATTCACAGTCAATCCAAAGCCCCATGGGCCCACTCCTATATACTTATTCATAAAATAAATTTAAAAATTAATATATCTTATTAAATAGAATAATAAATCAATATTGATTGCTCTGCTTATTAATATTATTTAACATTCAATTAATTATATACATGAATCCATCATCCATTTTAAATTTTATTAAGGAAGCCAATGAAATTGTGAAAATTAAAATAATTTTATAATGTTTTTATAATATGACAAATCTAAATTTTGGGTATACCAGTCTTAACACACCATCCATAACCCTGGGGCTATAAATTATGTTCTAAAAAACTAAATAAATCAGCTTATTAAACAGTTTTAAAAGCTTTTCTTGAAAAACCATTATTATTTTCATCTTAATTTACAACATAGTTACCAAGTTTGAATTTGAATCTATAAAATTTCCCATGAAAATTTTCAAGTAAAAAATTATTATCTAATAAATAAATACATATTTAGAAAATCAATAAACTTATTTATTTATGTAGATTTTGTTAAAATAAAAATATATTTAGAAAATGAGTAATAATGTACTTTCACTCGTTAGACTTTTAACCAATAAATAAATACATATTTAGAAAATCACCATTTTAAACTGATTTATGTAGAGTTCAAAATAAAAATATATTTAGAAAATGAGTCACAATGTACATTCTTTTTTTTCATGTTTTATTGGCTTTCGTGCCCACCAAAGAAAGAATATTTTGAAAAATAAAAATTTTCCAATTTCACAATTGTTTTTATTTTCCTTCTTTTTCTTTTTCTAAATACACACTAGTATATATATGTGTTGGAACCTTAACATTATATATTTACATTTTTTTTTATCTGGTTTTCCAACCCTTCAAACCAATAATGAAATTGAAAATTTTCTAATTTTCTAATTTCACAATTTTTTTTGTTTTGTTTTTTTTTTTTAATTTTCATTTTCTAAATACAATTATTTATACGTGTTAAAATCTTATTATATGCCTACAAATCCTATTACCACACAATTTTATTTCCTAACAAAAATTCAAAGCCAACCCCTAACTTGCATGGCATCCTAACTCCTAAAAAACACTATTATGTTAAAATATTGCTCTCTTTAAAGACGGTCTCAGATCACTGAACTAAATCGAATGCTCAAATGAATGAACCAAATCGATGCTCAAATGAATGAACCAAATCGAACCATTCGTTGTTCCAATCGAATTAATGTATTTCCAAACTTTTTACCCCAATTCAAGCGAATTTTGGTAACTATGATTTACAGCGACTATCCGGTTCTATCATCATTTCCTTGGGTTATAAACATAGATAAGCGAGATGCTCAGCGTTACAATATTTCTATTCAGGAAATAAGAAGAAGTGGTGCTGATATCTATCATCATTTGCTTGCGTTATAAAGATAGGTAAGCGAGATGCTCAGCTTTACAATATTTATATTCAGGGAATACAAACAAGTTGTGCTGATCATCGCAAATATAATGAACAAACATAGCTTTACAATATTTCTATTCAGGGAAGAAGAAGTAGTGCTGATATCTATCATCATTTGCTTGCGTTATAAACATAGATAATTGAGATGCTCAGCTTTACCATATTTAAATTCAGGGAACACAAACAAGTAGTGCTGATCATCGCAAATATAATGAACAATCATAAGTAGCAGCGATAAATAAATATATAGATATTGTTGAAGTCACGATTGCCGTTACACCAAAATTCACAGGTTTTAGAGAGGTCCCTAGATTTAAGCACATGCCACGAAACACATGGGGAGTGTTGACCTTCTACATCGCCATTAACGGGGAGCCAACAATCTCCCACCAACGCAACGATTTAAGCACATGCCATGAAACACATGGGGAGTGTTGACCTTCTACATCGCCATTAACGAGCAGTCAACAATCTCCCCCCAAAGCGGCGATTGCCACGAAACACATGGGGAGTGTTGACCTTCTACATCGCCATTAACGGGGAGCCAACAATCTCCCCCCAAAGATTGCCACGAAACACACAGGGAGTGTTGACCTTCTACTCCCCCCAAGATTGCCGCGAAACACATGGGGAGTGTTGACCTTCTACATCCCCATTAACGGGGAGCCAACAATCTCCCCCCAACGCGACGATTGACATTACACCAAACCTACAGGTGTGTGTTAGTGATCAGAGAGGTAGCTAGATTTAAGCACATGCCACAAAACACATGGGGAGTGTTGACCTTTTACATCGCCACGAAACACATGGGGAGTGTTGACCTTCTACATCGCCATTAACGGGCAGCCAACAATCTTCCCCCAAGATTGCCACGAAACACATGGGGAGTGTTGACCTTCTACTCCCCCCAAGATTGCCACCAAACACATGGGGAGTGTTGACCTTCTACATCCCCATTAACGGGGAGCCAACAATCTCCCCCCAACGCGACGATTGCCATTACACCAAACCCACAGGTGTGACAATCTCCCCCAAGATTGCCACGTAACACATGGGGAGTGTTGACCTTCTACATCCCCATTAACAGGGAGCCAACAATCTCCCCCCAACGCGATGATTGTTGTTACACCAAACTCGCAGGTGTGTGTTAGTGATCAGAGAGGTAGCTAGATTTACGCACATGCCACGAAACACATGGGGAGTGTTGACCTTCTACATAGCCATTAACGGGCAGCTAACAATCTCCCCCCAAAGCGACGATTGCCACGAAACACATGGGAAGTGTTGACCTTTTACATCGCGACATCGCCATTAACGGGGAGCCAACAATCTTCCCCCCAACGCGAGCCCAGTGTGTTTCGAACTTGAGACCTCTAGCTCTGATACCACTTGTTGGATTCACGATTGCCATTACACCAAAACCCGCAGGTGTTAGTAAACAAACAGGTCGCTAGATTTAAGTACATGCCATGAAACACACAGGGAGCATTGAGCTTCTACACTGCCATTAACAGAGAGCCAATAGAAATGGTTATATAAACATAGATAGGGACTGAAAAATGGGGATTGAATGCTTGGAGAAACGGCCAGAGCCCAACGATGTATATTCGATCAGATGCGAGTGACAATTATCACACGTATGTCTAATCGGCGGTGACTGCGAGTCTCATCCCAGCTAAAGAGCAGTGCCAAGGAAAACTGCAAATAAAGTAGTTAGGACCCTTATTCAGAGTGATCATGTCGTTGCTACTGTCGTAGCGTTTTGAATTCCTTGCGGTACGGGTTTTATAACCATTCACGTCTGCCACCACGTCATGAAATCTCCGGTAATAGATGAATATTGCATGTATAATTACTTGATTTTAATTCAATGGATTTCAAGAATATTTTAAAATGGGACTTAAAAGAGTGAGGTCAAGAAATTCAACACTTTCACTTCTCTCTAGCTAAACTTAATTGCATTATCAATTTCCAAAATAGTTTAAAATAGGATAACAAAAGTGAGATGAATAAATTGAATTCACTACCTCTCTCTCAAATACTCTGGAAATTTACAATAATAAAAATTGCTTTACTAAGGAAATATTCTATAAATTTACAATTATAAAGACGGTTCCATTAACCATCAGAAACAAAACTCAAAATATTCCAGAAATGGACAATGATAAAGATGGCCCCATCAGCCACATAAAACAGCCTTGTTCATCAACCAGATGCATGGCCTTCAAAACACATTAAACTTACCTAGAGTGTCGCTGGCCTTGAATTTCTTCCCGCCAACCCAGTGAGACAGGTCGGTTTGAAAACCCCACCCATGCGATCCCCAATGGCGTAGGTGGTGCCTTCAACAACAAGTGCAGACTAAATCATCAAGCAAAGGGGCAGCATGCCCATTGTGAAAAGCCACACATTGCCTCTTCCATTGGCCATTTTGCGGTACATAACCATATAATTTTACCAGATCGCACTAACAGAATTAGATTTTTACCAGATCACTCTGACTGTGTAGAACAGTGACAAAATTAGATTTTTACCAGATCGCCCTGACTAGTTAAAGCTGTGACAAGATTTGGGTGGAAAGAACGGTAGCTAGAGAAAGACGGGATGCAATGATTTATATGGTGGAATGTAGGTAGATCCCCGAGTCTGCGAAAAAATTGTAATATCTTCAATTCCATGCCTGGTGGTAGGTGTTATAAGTGCCACCAACTGCCCCGCCCACTTCGGCATTCATTATTCAAAGATTACGGTCATTAATTCCAAATAACGACTATATACCTCCATTAAAATCACCCACTACCTCCGTTATTGAAATTTGGCCTAGCAAAACAAGCGTTATATGCCATGATCGCACAACGTTCTTCCCAATCAGTGGATTTCGAAAGATCGAAAAGAGACAAATTATCAAAAGATTAATTAATATTAAAAACCTACCCTGATTTTGAGGGCTCTGCTCCAAACTTTTCCGCGTAGGACTCTGCCTCGATGATGGAGAGAGGGTGTCGACAATTCTGGCAGAGCCATCTCGGAGGTTTTCCCGCACGCTGTTTGACAAGTTAAAGGCGGAAAACCAAAGTAGTAGTGACAAGTTAACGGTGGAAAATTATAGTAGTGACAGATGTACCGTGGAAAATAAAAAGGTAGACGACGGTAGGCAACCAACTGATTCAAAAGTAACACCTTCGGTGTAAAACTAGCAATTGTCCCAAAAGGTACAAAGAGAGGCCGATAGGATTTTTAAATTGGAATTGTTGAATTTTTCTAGAAGAGATGTTGGTTCAAGTATCTTTCTAGTTGTACTCTTTGATCCTTTGTTAATATGGAATCAATAGAATTTTCATCAGAGTAGACTACTTTGATCCAAAATACCCAAAAGAACATAATAAACCCTGAACACGTCAAATATAAATGAGGAGCACAATTCCTAAGAAGAATAATAATAAATTGTACTATGACTTCTCAGATACTAGGAGAATAACTTGTCAAATATTTCAACCAAAGGCATTGGAGCTTTGTGCAAGGGTAAGTTACTACCAGTCTAGTTAAAATTTTATTCAAGAGATTCTAAGTGCTTTGCTTCTGATTTGCAAATTTAAGTGTTTTATCTTTTTAACATTAACAAGGATATTTACATTAACAATACATGAAAATACAAAAATGCCCCTCATACATTTAAGTGCAGGATATTCTTGACTTGTAATACATTTGTCCAAAGACATGCTGATAGCTTGATATATTCAGCCCGATATAGAGGAAAGTAGTTTCATTATAGTATATACAAAGGTTCAACAATGTACTAAACGATGGGTAAAGCATTTAAGTTTAGAGATGAACTGAAACCTTTTAAAAATTGGAAGAAGAGTTTTCATACTCCTCGTTGTCTTCATCCAGTCCTTTTCGGTTGTCTGACCAATACTGTAGTATGCATTTTTTCCATACGTTGGAACCCCTTGGGCTCCCTTTGGAGTCTTTAAAGATTTCAATTATGGCCCAGATTCTGTCCACCTACTGCAGCTGTGTCACATTTTTCCTGCGACTTGCCCCATCCTTTCGTTGATGGAGGTGACCTTTAAGCTGTTGCAATTCAGATATCGAATTATCAAAAGATGTGTTTGACTGCTTGTAGACTGTGGTTGACCTTCTGAATCTATTCTAGAGATTGGGGGCAACATGAGGAAAGTGCTCCCTTGAAACACAAGAAGGTTGTTCAAGTGGCTCTGACACCATAAGGAATTTGAGATGAAGAGGAAGCTTTCCTTCAAGCAGTTAATGTAATCATGACAATTACTTGCCAATTTTCTCTCCTAGCTACTACATTATGGCCTAGTTTGCCGCACCTAGTTGTTAACATTATATGTTAAAGGAAAATATAATTGGACAAAGTACCTTCATAGTTGATTTGTTAATGCTTTCCAAATTAATCTTATAGGATAGAAGTTCCCCCTACATTTTAAATTAGACTTTAGTTATATCTGATAGGTTGGAGGATCTTGTTCATGTTTTTTTGGACTATGCTTCCTTCTTGCACTATAGTAGTGAGCATCAACCTCTATCAAAAAGTGACACTACTTACTTTGTTGTGTGTCTGACCAACTTCATATAAACAAGCATGACAGTTAAGCTGGTCTCCTTGTGGGAGTATACAAGCCACTTTTTGTGGGATTTAAACCCTGGAAGCAGCTTTAACAATGCCCATTTTCACTAACCTGGCTTGCCTCTTATGGCTGGTTCCTGTAATGTCATTGTCTAGCCCTTCCAACTATTGTTTATAAACGTCAGAAACCAGCTATCTGGCAAGCACGTCTTCTTTAGTTCCGATTCTCTGATCTGATGAAATTGACATCTTTCATGAATGTGCCCTTTCATTGTTGTGATCTACACAGCAAGTTCTGATCCAAAAGTTGTTAATTCTCCCAACAATTTATTATTTTCCTTTGTGAAATGTTTCTTGATTCCAATTTTTCCATAAGAAGGAGATGCCTATCAGTTTGATCAGATTCCACTCTTTTTACCTTTCATATCACCTATTTATCCCTAGAAAGGACCCTTTTCTAATGAGGGGCAACAAAAAGTACTTTGCTCAACAGCAATCCATGTCCTTAAAACTTTGGTAACCTCGCAGTTACACATACTATACTTAACCGTTTCTGACTTGTGACAAACCATATAACATCCATTTGTAAAGCCAGCATGATGTAGCTGATCCACAAATGCTAAACTGCTATGAAGAACCATCCATCCAAGTACACTTCAGAGTTAAAAGAAGACCTTGAATTGTTATTTGGCAATACACTGGGATACAAGGCCCATGAGTTTCTTATCTTTATTCTTGGATGTTAAGATAATTATTTACTTTCAAGTTTCTTGTAATCTTTGTGGACCTGTAGGAGAGCACTCAACATGACTTTCTTTTGTCGTTTTCTATCCTAAATTTCCATAGAACATTGAAGGATTTTAGCTTCTAATTTTTGGTTTTGCATTTTATATAAGTCGGTTGCTTTTACTTGCTTGAATGTTTTTGAAACAGTAATGGAGTAAATGAACATTGTTTAGAACTTGAATGTTGTAACAACCTCAGTTATCTAAAGTAAATTCATGCTGAGAACTGGCTTTTGAATTTTCAAGCATAGAGGCATAATGAGAGTTTCAAAAGAGGAATTCCCTCTGCTTTTTATAAAGAGCAGCAAGCATTGATGAATGAAAATCACTCTATATCACTCATTCTTTCTTGGAGGGCTATTGATTATTTTGTATTGTGCCATGGTCTTTTATTTGTGTGCCACAGCAACAATATTGCTTATTTATTTCTTTCTTTATGTTATTTTCAGCCTTTTCTAAGAGCTGTGCTTGCACTTCCACATTGTATCATACTGATTGTACTCTTTTTCAGTTCCATTGACCTACTTATGTGATCATTTGTTGGACATTAATGAATTATCATATCTTTAACGAATTTTAATTTTAGTTTAAACAGTTGTGAATACTCTAATGCTTACTTTCTTTGGACACCGTAGAAAGTTGCTGCTGCATCAGGGGATATGCGCAAAGCTCTTCATGTTTGCAGGTAGACTATTTTCCCTTGAATGTCGATTTGCAGCCCTGCTTGAAAACAAGCGATGATAATATATGTTCATGCCTTCCCAATTATCAGTAATGATCACCTTAAAAAAATTCAATGGACTTCATGGAAATAGGTTGGCAAAATATACCTGAGCATCCGCAATGCTTCCTTTCGATGTTTCAAATAAACATCATCTTCCTCCCATTCTGGCTCAGAGGTAGCAGTTGGCATGTGACCTCTTGAAACTGTCACATGTAAATTTTCAAAACCCAAGGACTCAGGCAATAGAGGGCCACCTCCTTCAGAACTCTGATCAGGTAGAGAATTCTCAACAGCTTCAGATGCATCAGAGGGATTTGAATTCTCCGGCAACGTATCACAGCCATAGACTCCAGGGAAGCAGAGGCTTGTTCAAGCTCATAATTAATAGCCACTGAGGGATTTGAATTCTCCGGCAACGTATCACAGCCATAGACTCTAGGGAAGCAGAGGCTTGTTCAAGCTCATAATTAACAGCCACTAAAACATCCTCTATCAGGGTCTCATCAACCCAACCATATAAGGCCTTCAGTTTCTCTACTGCAACCTTTTTCTGATTTGCATCATCTGTCACGCCTTGCAGCATAGCAGTGCTAGCCAGGGTTGTATTAGGATAAGGACAATCAATTTCTCTGGCCTAACAACAACTTTTTCTATTAATTGAGAAAATCCTTTCCAGGGTTTGCCTCTAGAATTTGGAGACATAAAGGAAATATTTTCGTGCCGCACCACAGCCGAGACATCATTCTATCTTTCAGATAATTCTTGTCCATAATAGAACCCTGACTTGGCTTTCTCCGGAGATGATTAGAAGAGGACGAGGTTGGAGGAAAAGGTGGGAAAGGGACCACGTCAGCCTTAGGAACCCCACCCCACTATTGGGCATCAAAGGAAGCCCATCCTGGAACCTTAACCCTTTGTCGCGGTGGTCGGATGGACCTCTTGGGAGCACCACTGGTGCCCATCATGGAGCACTTACCTGCCGAGAAAAGTATTGTTGGGTCTGTATAAGGAGATCACGGGATCGAAACCCTTTGTATTTCCGTCCAAAGCAGGATTACAAAGGGGGGTCTATTGTTTACTCCTTCAGCTAAAGATAAAGGGAAACAGATCATTCATTAATGAGGATATTATGCACAGAATTTCAATTCCGTACCTGGCTAAAGAACTCCCAAAGCCACCCGTCTGTACTTCCAGAGCTCCCGAAACCACGCGCAGGATTTCAGAAAAACAGAGTCGTTGGATTGCTGTTGTCGATTTTGCTTTTGTCTGAAGGATTTGATGTACAAAGATGAAGAAGATGCGTTGAAATTGCATTGAGAATTGGACTGAGAATCCATTAATAAAGCGCGTGAGCTCTGAGAAATTTTGACCCCCCTCAAGAATTGCAGGCTGAGAATAGACCCAAATCGAATTGCTCTCGGCTCTTGCCGTGTTGCTATAGAAAAAGGAGCAGTTGGATTTCTGCGCGAATATATACACGGCGCTATACTAACCTACTAACCTATAAACCCTATCGAATGTAGAGGGAGGAGTTTGTTCAGATAGGTGCGTGCACTTGGACTTGGGATTGTGCTGCACGCAAGTGCTATCCTGGAACTCCGGCGTAAAATGGGTAACAACTGACTGTAAAATCGGTTGCAGAAACCACTCGAGGAGTTTGTTGATTGTGTTGCACGCAAGTGCTGTCCTGGAACTCCGGCGTAAAATGGGTAACAACTGACTGTAAAATCGGCTGCAGAAACCACTCGAGGAGTTTGTTCAGACAGGTGCGTGCACTTGGACTTGGGATTGTGCTACACGCAAGTGTTGTCCTGGAACTTCGGCGTAAAATGGGTAACAGCTGACTGTAAAATCGGCTGCAGAAACCACTCTTTAAATCAATGGTTGAAAGTGGGTCTTATCTGATCCAACGGAGCAGAGTAAATAGGACGACGAAAGTCTCTTCCAAAGGAAGGCCTATCGGCCTAAATATAAGGAAACTATAACATGAAAACTTACAAACATAACAAAGCTAAATAAAAGTCAAATAATTTACCACTAAAAATCTGCGTACATCCATGGGACAATTTGGAACTAAAACATCACATGTTGGGGAATAAAGTTGCAACTCACATGGGGAACATCACATGTTGGGGAATAAAGTTGCAACTCACATGGGGGTCATTGTTAAGGAATAAGTTGCAAATAATACTGCATCTTGGTTAAGGATTCGGATCCGTGATTGCTAATAACACTAATACTAATAGAAAAGCAAAGATGTTGACCGTCCATTCATCTCATTGGTATATTAGTTGTTCAAATAATGCATTCTTCAGTTTTCTGTTCTAGATGCACAATATTAAAGAATCATGAAGCACACCCACAACTCGGCAGCTATCCGATTTCTGCAAGATAATTAAACTTCTTTCTAATGCAACCTAGGATTTCCATCACGATATGACAAATCAAGCGCCTAAAGGCTTAGATATAGAAAAATGTTACGGAAAAGTCATTTAAAAATAGTTAAAACCTAAGAAAAAGTTGCATTGTAAATAACAATATTTGCTTTGTGAGGGAAATCTAGCCCCTCGCACCGAACAAACTTTTGGAATACAAAAAACATAAAAGTAAAACTAGTTATCTAGAGCCAAAATAGCTAAATCTCTAGTCTATTCATTATGCAGTTGCAACTCTCTTTGTTTATGCTTGAAAATTGCCATTTAAAAATAATTCCCATGGTGACGGGACTTATTCTTCATTCTTCAGGCCCGTGACGCCTACAACGCTTTTCTCTTTGTGTTCATCCATCTGCTGTTGCTGACTTTCGGCGCTGCAAAAAGATAATCAAATATTTAATCTGGTAAAAATTTAAAGGGGCCGATATATTCAATCAATCTAGTTTAAATTTAATGAAGCCGATATATTCAATCAACGGAGAGCGTTCTCACTATCCCAGGTGAAACAAAAATGGAGCTGCTGAAATCTTGAATCAAAACTTTTCTCCAAATCCAGGGATGCAGAAAATGAAAGTTAGCAAGAATCCAGCAATACAGAAAGTGAAAGTTATATGACTATAAAAACTCAGTTACATTTCCGTTTAAAAGTATATATTGTTTAAGCATTCACATATCTTGACCATTTTCAAAATCTATTACTGCCTAAAATATCTTCCCGATACTTTAAAAGTTATGACGACAAATAAAATTCATTCACTGTGTTTAGACAGTGTTCATTCTGTTTTTAGACTGTGTTGGGCATGTGATAGTTTTTTTTACTGTGTTATCTGATATCATGGGATTTTATAATGTCAGTACATTCACAAATGTTATGGTCTGACTAAATTTATTTTCTCTACAGCCATTTGTGTATGTAAATAAATGATGACTAGTCCTAACGTATCTATGGTGATTGATCCGGCGGCGATGTCTTTGGCTGCAGCCTGACGTTGATTAAGCATATCTGCAAATTCCAATGACTTCGAGATTTGCTACCCTAAAAAACTCTAAAAGCTACATTGAACTCATGATTTTCCGTACGATTATTGCATATTTTGTGGAACACATTAATTTAGTAAAAGGCTTAATCATGCTTTGCATTAATTTTCAATGTTCGAATGGCAATGATCTTATAAGTTGTAAGTAAAACTATTGATTGTTCAATTAATAAACAAGAACATATAGTAAAATGATTAAACTAAAACAAACCAAATCATAGTTGAGACCATTCATTAAATACTTGATTGCAACTATATAATTGTCCATCTTAACACCCATTCTGCAATTGTCTTGCTTTTTTAGGAGGGGGACAGAACTAGGACTTACCCGGAGGCATTTTGGAGGGTCCTCTGTTCAACCACGCCTGCTGCCGATGATGTGCCGCCCTCCATAAAGAGAACCGCTGTTTTGCATACCAGCAAGGAGAGTCTTAGCTTTTCTCTTTCTTTGAAATGAAGTCTGTATGTTGAATTGTTAAATTGATCTAATGCCCAGGAGATTGTATAGCCGTTTATTGTCAATTTGATGGGACGGTCTTTCAGAAGTTTCCATGTATGCTTGTCTTTCCAGATGCCGTCTTCCCATCCTGGACATTCTTTCACCCTTATTTCTTCAATACCGGTCCTCTTCTGTAATGCTCTAGTGATATCTTTCAACCGTTTGCAGTATTTCATTTGGAAAGACTTCAACATTGGGAATTCTCCATCCTGCAAGGATGGAAAGTTTTCCAAACTGTTAAAATGTTTGATGATGAAGTATTCCAACTTCGGAAATGCCCCATGTTCTCCAAAGTCCTGTGGAAATTGAACGCACTTGTCGTTGCTCGATAATTTTAGCTTTCTCAAATTAGGAATACTTTGGAGCCTTATATAATCTGGAGTTGAGCCGTTATCCATGTGTAACTCCAACTCCATGAGGTTCTGAAGCCCAAAGATCTAGCCTTGGGCTACGCAACCTTTTAGATGAAGGATTTCAAGGCGGTGCATAACTTCAATGTCCCTGGGAAGCTCAAGGACGCCACTAGAACATTTAGAATTAATATATTTGACGGACAGGAATTGCATATTTGTCATGCTCCCAAAAGTGCCCTCCTCCAGTCGAATAATACCTTCTGATGATGGTGACTCAAGAGTCAATGATAGGTGTTGGAGATGGGTCAATCGTTTCAGATCCCACCATTGCAAGGCCTTGGAATTTGTTGTCTTTCCCCTTTGCAGTGCAGCCATCCATTGCAAGGCCTTTGGAGTGGGTGCCTTTTCACTTTTGAATACAGGGCCTTTCAACGTGTGCAAATAGATGAGCTTTGACATTCCCATAGGAAGCGACTCTAAATTGTCAGAGCCCTTCACGTTCAAGTGTAACATAGATTTATGCTCACCTATTCCCGAATGCATCTCCCGGAGGTATTGGCACTTACTAACGTCCAGAAATTGGAGGCTTCTAAGTTCAGCCAGTGACTTAGGAAGCTTTGCTATTTTTGTCTGGGACAAATTCAGGAGCTTCAGATGCTTTAAGTTCCCTACAGATTCGGGTAATGAAATGATGGACGTCTTGCTTAAATCTAATACAACGAGGTATTTCATATCTTCAAAGAAACTTTTGGAAATTGATTTAAGACGGACATTTTTCCATAGAAATAGACTGCGGAGTCCTGGACACTTGATGGGTTGTGTTATTTCTTCTATGTTGTTTTCAATAAGTGAAATTCTACGGAGGCCCACGGAGTCGCCCACCGGAAATTCATTCAATTTTTGTCCACCAGACTCGCCCACAGGAAATTCATTTCCGGGCTTTAACAAACATCTAGTTTTCTTGTGGGATTCTAAATGAGCTAACTCATGCAGTAAATCATGCATTTTGCAATACCACACTCGTCCATCCCCACCAAGCTTTGAAACTTCCAGCAGGCAACGATCAATAAGTTCGTTAATGTAGCAGAGGCCTACATCGTATGGGTGTTCAGCTGTTTGTGGGATAAATCCTTCATCAATCCAAGCGTTCACTAGATACTCGGATTTTATTGCTGTATTTTTAGGAAAACAAGAGAAATAATCAAAGCATGTTGGAATGATAATTCCAACTGCTGTGCAGGTACAACGACGGCATCACACTTCAATTCGCGTCAGCAAATCCCATCGGCGCAGGCGGGGAGTGGCAGTGACACAAGACTCCAACGATAAGCGATCGCCGATATCGCATCGGCGAAGTGGCAGTGGAGAACTGACAAGGAGACATTCATATGTTGTGATGAGCGATCGCCGATATCGCTATCGGTGTATCGCTATCGGCATTATCAATATGGCGGAGCCTTTGCATATATAAAGTGGCGATCCGATGAGCCGGACCCGACGGGTGTATAACATTTGTTTCATATTATTTTAGTTACGCATCGGCCCTATTTCTTGTGTTTTAATGTTTTTCATGCATACGTTATAATATATTGTGATCGGCATATCGCAATCGGGGAAACCAAGGGTGCACAATTTTTCTTATATGTGTGCTATGCGATGAAGCCCGTACCCGATGGATTTCCAAAGCCAAATTGAATAATGGATGAAGTACAGGCCTGCAAAATGAATTCAACGTGAAGTAAAAGTTTCATTTACTAACAGTTTTGTCAGTAAAACAGTAAATGTAATTTACTGTGGGTTGGTAAGTTTTTGGTGAAGTTTTTAATTTTTATCAGGGGGAGTATGGGCACAAGAAAAGCTGGTAAAATCATTTAATTTTATCATTTTTATCTTACGGCAGTATGGCAAGTAAAAACGTGAATTAATTTTTCTTTTTGTTGTCATATATAAATGTAATTTTTTTCGGTGAATCCCTCTGTGAGAGAGGAAGATCAAAATCTGTAATCCTTGGAGTGCAAAACTCTGTCCGCTGCTCATAATTTTTTTTGTTTTGTTTCCGTTGTGTCAAGATCCTGGAGTCAAAAACAGAGCATTGTCTCTGTGTGCAGTTTATGTCTATTTTTGGGATTTTACCAGAAAAATCCCCAACAGTGGTATCAGAGCTTGTTCAGGCTCTTTGAAGGTGTCAAAGAAGCTGAATGAAGGAGTTTTCTGGCAGTAGCAGTAAATCTTCTCCAGCAAAGTGAAGTCTCAGGAAAAAGAATCCAGGTATTCCTCAAAGTTTTCTGTGTTACTGCTGAAGAAACAATCAGATATTTTAATACACAGTCAAGGATTTAGAAGCATAGTTAAAGAGTGCTAGAATGGCCAGCACCAGCACCAGCATGGGTATGTTTAATCCTCAATTCCCACAGTTCAATGGGAAAAACTATGACTATTGGGCAATAACAATGAAATCCCTGTTTTCCTGTCAAGATTTATGGGAATTAGTTCAAGATGGTTTTGAAGTACCAGCAGATGAAAATGAGTTTAACAGATTAACTCAGGCAGAGAAAGATCTGCTGAAGAGCAATAGGAAGAAGGACTCAAAAGCCCTTGTATTTTTGTATCAAGCAGTGGACCAGAGTGTGTTTCCAAGGATAGCAGCAGCTAAGACATCCAAATAAGCTTGGCAAACTCTCAAGACAGCCTATCAAGGCATGGAGAAAGTGAAGAGAACAAAAATACAGTTTCTGAGGAGAGATTTTGAGAATCTGAACATGAAAGAGTCAGACAATATTGACTCATTCTTCACACATGTGATTGGATTGGTCACACAGATGAGGACTCATGGAGAAGTTCTTGAAGAAAAGGAGGATGTGGAGAAACTTTTGAAGGGTCCTACCCTCAAAGTTGATGTGATTGTCCACCACCATAGAAGAGACAAAGGATTCTCTCAAACTTTTCAGTTGATGAACTTCATGCATCACTGATAACTCATGAGCAGAGGTTGAGTAGAAATGAAAACTCATCTCTAGAGCAAGCCTTCAAGACCCAGATGTCCTTTGGAAGAGGAAGAGGTCAAGGCAGAGGAAACAAGAGAGGAAGAGGCAGAAGCCAAAATAGAGGTGGAAAGAACAGTCCAGCAAATGCTCAAGTAAGATGCAGCAATCCAAATCAAAACCAAGGCCAAGGCAGCAGCCAAAAAAGAGGACAACATCATGCTCAAGGACAGAGGTATGAAAAATCCAATGTCCAATGTTATTATTGTAAAAAATATGGGCATTATGCCAATGAGTGTAGGAAGAAGCAGCATGATATGAGTAATAGTTTGAGTGCAAATATCACTAGAGAAAATATCAGCCAAAATAATGTTTTATTAGCTTATAACATGGCAGAAACAAATAGTGAAGATATATGGTTTTTAGATTCCGGTTGTAGCAACCATATCATTGGAAACATAGCCCCGTTTTCTGCTATAGATCAAAATGTGAAATCAGAAGTCACACTTGGGACTGATAGCAAAATTTCTGTTATGGGAAAAGGAGAAGTCAAAATATTTACAAAGAAGGGTGAAAAGAAAACCATAGCAGATGTCTACTATGTCCCTGGAATGAGATGTAACCTCTTGGGTATTGGATAGCTTGTCCATAAGGGGTACAATGTTTTCTTTAAGAATGATGTATGCACCATAATGGATATAACACCCAGCAAAAGATGTATTGCTGAAGTGAAGATGACAAGGAACATGATGTTCCCTCTCAGAATAAGGGCAGATTTGAAAAACAAAGAAGTAATTGCAGCAATTACCCAAGAGGCTTTCCAAAGTGTGCCAAAAGACGAAAATTGGTTGTGGCACTTGAGATTTGGACATCTGAACTTTGGAGGTCTTAACTTGCTGAGCATAAAAGGAATGGTAAGAGGATTACCATTGATAGAGAAACCAGACAGCCTTTGTGAAGGTTGCATATTGGGAAAACAACATAGAGAAAGTTTTCCATCATGGAAAAGCATAAGGGCAAAGGCACCCTTAGAAATTGTCCACTCAGATTTATGTGGACCGATGCAAACTCCATCACTAGCAGGCAGCCAATATTTTCTAACATTCATTGATGATTTTACTAGAAAGACTTGGGTATATTTTCTTAAGAACAAAAGTGAAGTGTTTGAAAAATTTCGAAATTTCAAAGCACGTGTAGAGAATCAAAGTGGGTTGCGTATCAAAGTTTTAAGAACTGACAGAGGAGGTGAGTATATCTCCAAAGAATTCCTATGGTTTTGCAGAGAAAATGGAATACATAAGCAATTTACAGCGAGGTACACTTCGCAGCAAAATGGAGTTGCTGAAAGGAAGAATAGGACCATCATGGATATGGCAAGGAGCATGTTGAAGGCAAAGCATTTGCCAAATGATTATTGGGCTGAAGCTGTAAACTATGCAGCATATATTTTGAACAGGTGTCCTACAAAAGCAGTGATGAATAAAGTGCCGGAAGAAGCATGGAGTGGGAGAAAGCAAGGAGTCACCCACATGAAAGTTTTTGGATGTGTGGCCTATGCACACATACCAGATCAGCTAAGAAGGAAGTTGGACAGCAAAGGGGAGAAATGTATTTTCATTGGATACAGTGAAGAATCCAAAGCTTACAGGTTGTATATCCCATCTACCAAGAAGTTTTTTGTGAGCATAGATGTTCAATTTATTGAGGAGGAAGCTTGGGATGGAAGCATAGAGAAAACAGTGAATGTCAAATACTGTTTGTCTCATGATGAAGATGATGAGGAGATGACTGAAACACATCCCCAAACAGCAGTGCCAACACAAGGGCAGCAAGCGACACCCTTGAGGAGAAATGAAAGTGCTTCTCCAAGCACACCACAAAGTGGAAATTCAAGTGCATCTTCAAGCACTTGCACACCGAATGAAAGAGGTAAGAAATTTAGAAATTTAAGTGACATTTATGATGAAGGAATGAATTCCTTGTTTGCCTTGTATTGTCATGTTGATGATCCTATTCATTTCGAAGATGCATTTAAAGATAAGAAATTGATAGAAGCTATGGATGAGGAAATGAATGCCATAGAAAGAAACAAAACATGGGATTTGGTTGACCTACCAAAAGGTAAAGAAGTCATTGGAGTTAAATGGGTTTATAAGACCAAGTGCAATGCCGAAGGCAAAATTGAAAGACACAAGGCAAGGCTGGTTGTTAAAGGATACAAGCAGCAGTATGGGAGAGACTATGAGTAAACTTTTGCACCGGTTGCAAGAATGGAAACCGTGAGAGCAGTGCTGTCCATAGCAGCAAAAAACAAGTGGAAAGTTTACCAAATGGACGCGAAGTCAACATTCCTAAATGGAGTGTTAAATGAGGAGGTCTATATTGAACAACCTCTAGGCTATGAGAAGAAAGGCCAAGAACACAAAGTATGCAGATTGAAGAAAGCTCTTTATGGGCTGAAGCAAGCACCAAGAGCGTGGTACAGTAGGATAGATTCCTATCTACTGGAAAATGAATTTGCAAAGTGTGAGGGAGAACCCACCATCTACATCAAAGAAAAGAATGGTAAAATTTTAATTGTTGTTTTATATGTTGATGATGTGATTTTTACAAGTAATGATGACTACCTCATTAAAAATTTCAAATCAGTCATGAAAGAGGAATTTGAAATCACTGACATGGGTTTGCTGAGATACTTCTTAGGAATAGAAGTAGATCAAAATGAAAATGGAATTTTTATCTTTCAAGCGAGATATGTAAATGAAGTATTGAGCAGATTTAATATGCAAGAGTGCAAGGCAACGATCACTCCCATGGTAATGGGATTAAAACTCAGCAAAGAGGACAACAACAAGGATTTTGATCCTAGCTTATATAAGAGCATAGTTGGCAGCCTCATGTATTTAACAACAACTAGGCCAGATATAATGTTTGCTGTTAGTTTAATTTCTAGATTTATGGAGAGGCCAAAGGAAGCACATTGGCAAGCAGCGAAAAGAATTCTGAGGTATGTCAAAGGTACTAAAATGCTTGGAATTTTATATACTGTTTCAGAGTGTTCAGATTTAGTTGGCTACACCGATAGTGATTGGGCTGGAAGTATAGATGACCGGAAAAGCACTTCTGGTTATGTTTTTCACATGGGTTCAGGAGCCATTTCATGGGCTTCTAAGAAGCAGTCAATTGTAGCATTGTCTACAGCAGAGGCTAAATATGTGGCAGCTACAGTAGCAGCATGCCAAGCAGTTTGGATGAGAAGGATGTTGAGGAGCTTAGGCCAAGAGAAAGCAAAAGCAACAGTGATTTTTTGTGACAATAGCTCAGCTATTGCATTGTCCAAGAATTCAATGTTTCATAAGAGAACGAAACACATTAACACGAGGTTTCATTACATCAGAGAATTGGTAAGCAATGGAGAAATTGTTTTACAGCATTGTAGGACTCAGGAACAGGTAGCAGATATTCTGACAAAGCCACTGGACCAGAAAAGCTTTGAATTTTTGAGGAAGTGTTTGGGTATGATTGAATGCCCAGCAGTTGAAATTAAAGGGGAGTGTTGGAATGATAATTCCAATTGCTGTGCAAGTACAGTGACGGCATCACACTTCAATTCGCGTCAGCAGATCCCATCGGCGCAGGCGGGGAGTGGCAACGACACAAGACTCCAGCGATAAGCGATCGCCGATATCGCATCGGCGAAGTGGCAGTGGAGAACTGACAAGGAGACATTCATATGTTGCAATGAGCGATCGTCGATATCGCTATCGGCGTATCGCTATTGGCATTATCAATATGGCGGAGCCTTTGCATATATAAAGTGGCGATCCGATGAGCCGGACCGGACGGGTGTATAACATTTGTTTCATATTATTTCAGTTACGCAGCGGCCCTATTTCTTGTGTTTTAATGTTTTTCATGCATACGTTATAATATATTGCGATTGGCATATCGCAATCGGGGAAACCAAGGGTGCACAATTTTTCTTATATGCGTGCTATGCGATGAAGCTCAGACCCGATGGATTTCCAAAGCCAAATTGAATAATGGATGAAGTACAAAATGAATTCAACGTGAAGTAAAAGTTTCATTTACCGACAGTTTTGTCAGTAAAACAGTAAATGTAATTTACTGTGGGTTGGTAAGTTTTTGGTGAAGTTTTTAATTTTTATTAGTGGGAGTATGGGCACAAGAAAAGCTGGTAAAATCATTTAATTTTATCGTTTTTATCTTACGGTAGTATGGCAAGTAAAAACATGAAGTAATTTTTCTTTTTGCTGTCATATATATATGTAATTTTTTTTGGTGAATCCCTCTGTGAGAGAGGAAGATCAAAATCTATAATAGAAATATTTTTTAATGAATAGAAATCCTTGGAGTGCAAAACTCTGTCCGCTGCTCAAAATTTTTTTTTGTTTTGTTTCCGTTGTGTCAAGATCCTGGAGTGAAAAACAGAGCATTGTCTTTGTGTGCAGTTTATGTCTATTTTTGGGATTTTACCAGAAAAATCCCCAACAAAGCAAAGCTTCCAATGATAGGGCAAAGCCTCATGGCTTAACCTTAGAGAAGGCCAAACTTGGTCACTCATCGCTTGTGCTTCATTTAGACTTTTCAAGATCAATTCCTAATCATTAGGAAGCATTCCTACTCTTGCCAAAGAAGCTCCTATTGTTTTAAGGGCCAAGGGTAATCCGTCACACTTTTGTACAATTTGTTTTGTAAGACCACTGAGATTCTTTGGAAGTTGGTTCGGATAACCAATATTTGTGTTTGCAGCGTTGTTTTGTGTGACCTCCTTCGGTTGCTGGTCTGCAAGATAAATATCTGTGTCTTCCTGTGTATCTCCAGAGGCAGGGAAAGCATAAAGGCAGAACAATTTAATGCTACTTTCCAGTGATAATTTACTCATGATCTTGATGTGAACCTGAGACGGTAACATGGTGTTTGCAACACTTTTATGACGTGTGGTGACTACAATCTTAGTTTTACCAACTGATAACCACTCAATTTTATAGAAATCATTTTTCCAATGTCCATCTACAACAAATAGACAGGGACTTCTTTCTAAATCTTCAATAATTTTTCTTTTAATCTCGTCCACCGAGGGATCTCGAACACTAGCCTCTTCAGCGGTCACATTTTGACTTTTAGCCCGTGGAAATTTCATCTTTCTTACAATCTGATGTAACAGATGTTGCAAGTCGAAATTCTGAGAGACCGCTAGCCAAATCACATGATCGAAGCCTTCCTGGACCTTTTGGCTTTTGAAAACACTGTGTACCAGAAGAGTTTTGCCCATCCCTCCCATGCCCACAACAACAATCACACGAGGGCAATTTTCTGTCAATATAAGGTCAGTAATCTCAGAAATGTCATCTTCGATGAGCACAATATGTGATTCTTTGAGAGGAGCACTGGATCTTCCGGGTTTATCTTTTAAATTAAGGCCATTCAATCCATTAATTTGAAGGACTGACATGAGATGCTTAAGATATTTAGCGTTCCCATGAATGTTGTTGATTCTCTTCCTTAATGTCCTCATCCTACGGAGTAGTCTATCTAGGCGGTAGAATGGCCCGTTTTCCATCACCGACCGGAAAATCGTCCAGCTCCGGCCACTAGACATCCCTCCGCCCTCCGCCACCTTCGCCTAGCTCCGCCACCCTATTTCTCCGCCACTCTCCCCTGGCATTTCTGATTTTACCATGACATTCTCTGACAAAATCACGGATCAGTTCTGGAGGCATGACATCCCCTGACAAATCGGGAACGAGCTGGAATTGCAGCCGCGTAAATTTTATTTCCTGTTCCAATTCGAATCGAGAAAATGACCCACGCGCTGCTCTCCAATTCGACTCTGCGCCACTCTGCAATTCCGCTCTGCAGCTCCAAACCCATTCCGCTCTGCAGCGCCAAACCCAGGTACTCTTCGTTTCTCTGGGTAGACTACTCAGTTTTCAATTTAGATGCAAATTTGTGTCTTTGCCTTGGTCATATGGGCACAATACAACATCCCTGTTGGTTTCCCGTCTGGTCCGGAAGGCCATATCCAGGGCGCTCTGGTAGTTTTCAATTTGGATGCGAATTTGTCTTTGCCCTGGCCATATGGGCACAGTACAACATCCCTGTTGGTTTCCCGTCTGGTCCGGAAGGCCATAGCCAGGGCGCTCTGGTAGTTTTCAATTTGGCGCATATTGATATTCAAGGCATTCGGTATGCCTGTATTGTTCTCTCTGTGTTCTGTATATATGCGCCTGTGACTCGCATTTGTTGTTTTGCAAGTATCGTGAAGGAGCACAGAGAGACTTAGACTAAGCGGGATGCTGCGTGTGCGCTCGAAAAAATGGACGGCCAGGAGACTGGTGGGAAGCTTCTGAAAATTGTATTCAACTGCTGTAGGCGATTGCCACCGCCACCACGCCCGCTCCAACCCATCACCGATTGCCATGGTTTTGATTGCGGAAAGTTCCAGATCCACTCTTTAGCTCCCATAACACTGGTAACTTTGTTTCCAGACCCTGCAGCAGATCGATCTTAGGATCCTGTTAGCGAAATTGAATGCGATTGGCGAAAATTAGGCCATCCGCAGCCAAAAGTTAACAAAATTTGCCATGCCTTTGGTATATGTCCGGCTTAACTTAGCACATAAATCGCTTCTTGGAATCCTGCAGAATATTTTGCCATGCCTTTGGTATATGTCCGGCTTAACTTAGCACATAAATCGCTTCTTGGAATCCTGCAGAATATTTGATCGTCGAACCGATTTTGAAAGCTAAGGGTTTTGGGGTTTTTTTGCGGCATCTGTTTTCTATGGCTTTACCGCACTCTCGGAGAATTTATTTATCTAGATCGCATTCAAGAGCAGCGAGCCATGATATTCCCAGTTTTATTTCTTATCCTGTTCATGCTTCCAAGGCTTTAAATGGTTATTCTTCATTCCTGTTCATCATTTAGGGTTTACAGATTCTAATTTATCAATGAGGTAACGCTAGGCGATTGGGGGCAAAATTCCAGGGTGGCAGTGGGTGGCAGTGGCAGTGTTGATAGCTGTGTTGGCAAAGGCAACTCTGGAATGTAAATTTAGGGAATATTTTAGAATAAGGAGGACAACAACAAAGTGAAAGAATTGAATCAATCCTGTCAGTCAAAATTTCAAATATCCCTGAAATCTTAACTGAAGATTAAGATAGCAAAACCACCAGCAACTACTATAATGACAGATTGAAGTTGAGCATTGATGTCAGGAGATGGAGAGGTAATGGTAGCCACCACCAACAACAACAGCCACAAGTGAGAGGTGAGCATTCTTCAGCATGAAGCTTCCTTTGTTGCTAAGTTTGTCGGTAGTAATTCTGCCAAATACCCAACGAAACCTTTTCTCATTTTTCCTATGACGAGGCAAAAGAGGAATCCAATTCTAGCGATGCCAGAACGACCGCATGATAAAAAACGTTACCAATAATCTTGAAAAATTATATTGATATGTATATTTATCTTTCAATAGTACATATGAAATAGTGAACTAACTTATTTTCTGCATTTTGTTTATTTCTTTTATGTTTAAATTTTTATTCGCTATCAATTTGAACATTTTGTATGTGATAGTTGTGCTTTAGGAAAACAACATAGTTTTGAGTTTTTTACTAAGACAGAAATGTAATAGATATTTTCTTGAATTAGTGGATAATGATGATGTGCGTGGGCCAATGCAACCTAAATCATTTGAGGGATATTTATGCTTTATTATATTCATTAATAATTAATCATGTTCACATTGGATTACTTCTTAAAAATAAATGTTTTTGAATATTCCAAAGAAGAAGTTTGGTTGACAAGCAAACAGGTAAACATATCAATATCCTCAAATGAGATAAGGGGGATCAAGGGGAAAAATACACTTCAGGAGATATATTAAAGTACTACAAAGTCAATTGAATTCGGAAACAATGCATAATTCCATACCCCTCACCAAAATGGTGTGGGATGGCTAAGAGGAAGAATAGAACCATAGTAGAGTGTGCTATAAGCACGCTGAAAGATTAGATTTTCTCTAATAATTTATGTGCAAAAGTTGCAAATACAATTGAATACTTCCAAAATAGAAGTCCAACCAAGTTATTGGAGCTTTAAATTCCTTGTGAATCTTTTAATGAATGTAAACTAGTTAATCATTTCAGAATTTTCAGATTACCATTTTTTCTAGTATTACACATATAGGTTTTTGTAAATGTCCCTCAAACATCACAACTCAAGTGGTTTCATATCTAAATATCTCAATTTTATGTCAGTGTCATTTTATCATAGTAATTTGGATTTACTTATTTTTAATCGGAATGAGAATTTCTAAACAATCTGTAACTTTGAAATATTGGTTGACACTATTACACCAAATACAACAATTTCACAAAAGATACAAATGAGCTAGTTATGTCTTTGGAGAATTGTTCAGTAAAACCAACCTATCTAAGATCTTTTGACTATAGCGATTTGGATTTTAACTAACTTTTTATAAATTGGTTTATTGATAAATTTAATAGTTTTTATGGAGTTTTTGAATGGAATATTTAACGCAGTTTTCTATAATGAGACTTTTTGAAAGCCTTTCCGGCCGGTTTTTCCGGTCAAAATCCGGCAGCAATTTATTGGAATCGCAAGTTTGATAGCTAGTTTCTGCACAATCAAAGGGTCCCAGGGGTTTTTCAGGGTGCTGAATCCAAATATGCAGTTAAAAAACCATTTTAACTGCTAAAAATCAAGATTTAACCTCAATTTCTTCTGCCGGATTCCATCACCAGAATCTCCAAAAAGTCGCATTATAGACAACTCCATATTTAACTTTTATCCACATAAATCAAGCCAGTGAAAATTTTGTAACATTGAATATTAAATATGCTCTACAAGATTTGTGAATGCAACTTAAGAAAGTTCTATTTGTTGAAGTAATTAGTTTATATAAAATGCCAAGCATTGGAAAACGTTGCCCACATTGATGTAGAACTTCTACCCAGTGAATATATTTTTAATGTTATAACTTATGTTAATATCATATTTATATATATAAAAAAAATGGAAGTTGTTAAATCATATTGCAAATTTGAAGGGTCACATTGCAAAAACACTCAAATTAAACTTTTCCAAAATCTATGATCTCAATATCCAAAAGATGCAAATCTGATCTAAAGAACAATATTTGTGAAAGTGTAATATTTAAAAGTAAAAATGCAGAAAATTAATAAATATTTTCTATCATTTACTTATTATTAATCACTAAAAACAAAACCCGAAATTAAGTATATCTCAGTGCTTTACTTCACTACTATTGCCTTTAACCATTAATATGTGAATTTATTTTTTTACTTAATAAAAACATAAATCTTTGAAGCACAGTGAGATCTCTTTATACTTTTGCTAAAGTCTTGATATTTGCAATAAATATCGTCAAAACAATATCTAATGCATCAATGCTATTTCTTTTTATTGTAAATGAAAGTCACATATATTACTTTTTTCTATTCCATAAACTTCCATGATCTATTATTTTTATTGTAAATGAAAGTCACATATATTTCTTTTTTCTATTCCATATGCTTCCATGATCTATTAACAAAAAATTAAAATTATTAGATTGTCATGATTTAAAAAGAAATAAAAACACAATGAGATCTCTTCTTATAAGGAGAAATCTTGTAACACAATGAGTTGTTCATACTTCAGCGAAAGTAGTATATTCGCTGCAAATATAGTCGAAATGATACTTTAGCTAAAATTTAGATATTTTAAAATAAATATAGTTGAAACAATATCTAATGCATAAGATTAATAGATTAATATAGCTGAAACAATATATTTGCCATAAATATAGTTTAACTATACTTTAGCTAAAACTTTGATATTTGCAATAAATATAGTGGAAACAATATCTAATACATAATATTAATAGATTAATATAGTTGTAATAGAGTAATATAGTTGAAACAATATTTATTGCGTCAATCTTATTTTGAAAGTTCACATATATTTCTTTTTCTAT
>APFE030264529.1:93523-113929 GCA_000404065.3 Pinus taeda
ATTTTATATAATGCATGAATCTGATTTCTTTTCAATCATTTATATTTCTTTTTCTAATCTATTTTTACCTGATTTCTTTTCAATCATGTATATTTCTTTTTCTAATCTATTTTTATCTAATTTCTTTTCAATCAATCATTTATATTTCTTTTTCTAATCTATTTTTACCTTATTTCTTTTCAATCATGTATATTTCTTTTTCTAATCTATTTTTATCTAATTTCTTTTCAATCATGTATATTTCTTTTTCTCATCTATTTTTATCTGATTTTTCTTCAATCTGATTTTTTTGGCATTGTGTTCCTTGTGACAACTCTTGGTTTTGTTTGGTTAGGTTATCAATCTTTTTATTATTTTTCAAATTGTCCATTTAAAACTACAATTTTCCATTATAAGGACAATTCAATGCTTAGTTGGGGGAAATGATCAACTTAGGGGGAAATGATAGACTTATTGCTATTTTTGTTGTTGTCAATTATAGGTTCAAATTTGAGGAGGTTGTAGAGGTATTAAGGGTTCAATAGTTGGATGTCCAAGATGGACTGAACTACAATATTTTGTCTTCCAGTATTTAATAAAGGGTGTTTTACTTTTTTGAAAATTTATGAAAGAACACCTTTGCAATACATCGAATATAAAGTACATTTGGTTGTGATATATTGTATCACTTCAAATGTTTGTTTATGGTGACATATTACATTGTGATAACATTTAATTCCATGGGAGACATCAAACTCATTAAGTTTTTTATCATTACGATATAGTGTGTATCACACCTAAAACACCTTTGGTCTTGAAAACCACATAACTCCAAAATTTCCTTTGTCACAACATATCACACTGAATCAAATATATTGTATGTGGGAGACATCAAGATTTCCTACATTTTGACACAATGTGTATTGGACTTGAAATTTTATTGGCCATTAGGTAGCACGTCACTACAAAATTCATTTTGTCACAACATATTTCATCATAGAAACATATCTTTCTATGAGACATATTGAGTTTTCAAGAACTTTCCTTGTGACATATCGCATCGCTTTAATAATTACATTGTCATCATATGCCATGTCATGAGGAACTTTCTTTCCATGTGGTAGATCAAAGTTTTAGAAGGTTTCCTTTAACACATGGCATAGTTTGTATCCCATCTAAAATGTCGTTGGTTATGACCTAGTGCATAATTCTAAAGTTTCTAGTGCCATGACATATCACTTCAAGGAAAATTTTGTGTCTGTGCAACACAATGTGCTTTCCCAAACTTTCCTTAATGAGAGGAAACCAGGGTCACATAAACTAAAAACATGGCCATTTCTTCATCCTAAAGCCACCAAAGTATATGGAAAGTTTTGGATAATCATGGTTGTCGCATTTTGGCAAACTTGCAAAGAGTCTAAAAGTGACTTCAATATAAATATCGATGATCTAACAAGTTGAGCTAGTGTACTTCTTCAAGAAAGCTTTGAAATGTTATAGTGTAAAGGAGATCTTGATTTAAATGTAGTTCAATAACATGATCATTGAAGAAGAGTTGCATGACATAATTTTTTTGGATTTTGGGTCTTTTCTCATATCTATTAATGGCCGATCTAGTGGCATTTGATTGTTACATTTCACATTTGTAATATTTCACCTCCCTTTATCATATGCTCTTATAGAAATGTTGTGGTTGGTTAAACATGTCTAAGTGTCTTAAATACTAACTATTGTTAACTAAAAGTCACTATAGTTGGGTAAGATGATTGAATTTGGTATATTAGAGAACAAAATAGTTAGCTATGATTTATTGTAGGTGTCTCAAAGACTATCTATTGTTAACTAAAAGTCACTATAGTTGGGTAAGATGATTGAATTTATTATAGTAGGAAACAAAATGGTTAATTATGATTTATCGTAGGTTGACTTTAGTTAGCTTTCATTATGAATGATTGACTTTGTATGATGATAGTTGACTATGGTTGATGACACTGCTACATAAAGGGGGATTTTAAGACATGTTTTGAGTAAATTGTCTTAACTTGAGAAAAAAAACTTGTAAATTCTCTTAAATATTGTCTTTAAGCAAGTGTCTCAAATTATTGTCTTAAATTTTTTCTATATAAAGACAATATACAATACAAGTATTATTGTCTCTTAAGAGAATTTATTTTTGTCTCTTAAGAGACAATTTATTTTTGTCTCTTTAAGAGACTATAGCTAGCATTAAAAACATATTATCTCTCTAGAGACAATAAAAAAATCTCTTTGAAAACAAAATATAGAATGTGAATATTTGTGAATATTTTTGTTTCTTTGCCAATTAATTCATATTAGGGAACGATAGAATTGAACCACCAAGCTCCTACTTGCAAGGCAAGTGCTCTTCCATTGAGCTAGCACCCTTTAAAAGATCTCTTATCTCGATCAGAAAAATTAAAATTCAATGAGCCAAAATGTATCGTCATATTAGTCAAGAAAAACTATGTTACTTGTTTCTATATGATGAATTTCAGACAAAAAAAAAATTGTACATGGTACTGACTATCAGGTCATCTAGTGGGCTAAATTTCAGATCATTTATTTGTCAATTGAGGTGAAGGCCAAAGATTTCATGTCAATGCTCTATATATCTTTTAACTCAAATAAATGACTCAGTTTTAAAAGACACATTGAGATTTCAAGAACTTTCCTTGTGACATATCACTTCACTTTAATATTTACATTGTCATCGTATGTCACATCATGATGAAACTTCTTTCCATGTGGTAGATGAAAGTTTTAGAAGGCTTCCTTTAACACATGGCATAGTCTGTATCCCATCTAAAATGCCTTTGGTTATGACATAGCACATAATTCTAAACTTTTTGTTGTCACGACATATTGCTTCAAGGAAAAGTTTGTGCCTTTGCAACACAATGTTCTTTCCCAAACTTTTCTTAACGAGAAGAAACCATGATCACATAAACTAAAAACATGGCCACTTCTTCAAGCCACCAAAATATATGGAACTTTTCAGATAATCATGGTTGTTGCATTATGGAAAAATTGCAAAGAGTTTGAGAGGAAATTCAATATAAATATTGATGATCCAACAAGTTGAGCCAATGTACTTCTTCAAGGAAGCTTTGAAAGATTATCTTATAAAAGAGCTCTTGATTTAAATGTAGTTCATTTTCATGGTTATTGAAGAAGAGTTGCATGGAATTAGTTTTTTGGATTTTGTGTCATTCTTCATAACTATTAATGGTTTATCTAGTGGCATTTGATTGTTACATTTCACATTTGTAATATTTCACCTCTCCTTTATCATATGCTATTATAGAAATGTCATAGTTTGTTAAACATGTCTAAGTGTCTCAAAGACTAACTATTGTTAACTAAAAGTGACTATAATTGAGTAAGATGATTAAATTTTGTATAGTAGAGAACAAAATGGTGAGCTATGATTTATTGTAAGTTTCTCAAAGACTAACTATTGCTAACTAAAAGTGACTATAGTTGGGTAAGATGATTGAATTTGGTATAGTAGAGAACAAAATGGTTAGCTATGATTTATTGTAGGTTGACTTTAGTTAGCTTTGGTTACGATTGATTAACTTTGTATGAGGATGGTTGACTATGGTTGATGAAACTACTACATAGAGTGGGGTTTTAAGACATTATTTAAGACAATTTTTGAGTAAATTATCTTAAATTGAAACAAAAAAACTTATAAATTGTCTTAAAAATTGTCTTTAAGCGAGTGTCTCAAATTATTGTCTTAAAAAATTGTCTCTATAAAGATAATATACAACACAAGTATTATTGTCTCTTAAGAGACAATTCGTTTTTGTTTCTCAAGAGACTATAGCTACCATTGAAAACATTGTCTCTCTAGAGACATTAAAAAATTATCTTTGGAAACAAAATATAGAATGTGATTTGATTCATGTTAGGGAACGATGGAATTGAATCACCAACCTCTCGCTTGCAAGGCAGGTTCTCTTCCATTGAGCTAGCAACCTTTAAAAAAATGTGTTTTTTCGATTAGAAAAGTTAAAATTCAACGAGGCAAAATGTATCATCATATTAGTCAAGAAAACGTATGTTGCTTGTTTCTATATGATGAATTTCAGACAAAAGAAGAAAATTTTACATGGTACTAACTATATCATGTCATCTAGTGGGCTAAATTTCACAGCATTTATTTGTCAACTGAGGTGACAGCTAAAGGTTTCATATCAATGCTTTATATCTCTTTTTACTCAAATACATGACTCAGTTTTAAAAGACACATTGAGCTTTCATGAAGAGTTGCATGGCAATTTTTTTTGGATTTTGTGTCTTTCCTCATATCTATTAATGGTCGATTTAGTGGAATTTTATTTTTACATTTCACATTTGTAATATTTGACCTCTACTTTATCATATGCTATTATAGAAATGTCGTGGTTGGTTAAACATGTCTAAGTTTCTCCAATTCTAACTATTGTTAACTAAAAGTGACTATAGTTGGGTAAGATGATTGAATTTGGTATAGTAGAGAACAAAATGGTTAGCTATGATTTATTGTAGGTTGAATTTAGTTAGCTTTGGTTACTAATGAGCGAATTTGTATGATGATGGTTGACTATGGTTGATGACATTACTACATAGAGGGGCGTTCTAAGAAAATATTTAAGACAATTTCCGAGTAAATTGTCTTAATTTGAGACAAAAAAACTTGGAAATTATCTTAAATATTTTCTTTAAGCAAGTGTCTCAAATTATTGTCTTAAAAATTTCTCTCTATAAAGACAATATACAACACAAGTATTATTGTCTTGTAAGAGACAATTCATTTTTGTCTCTCAAGAGGGTATAGCTACCATTAAAAACATATTCTCTCTCTAGAGACAATAAAAAATTCTCTCTGGAAACAAAATATAGAATGTAATTTTATTTTTATTTTTTTTGTTTCTTTACTGATTGATTCATGTTAAGGCATGCTGGAATTGAACCACCAACCTCCCACTTGCAAGGTAGATGTTCTTCCATTGAGATAGAACCCTTTAAAATAATGTGTTATCTTGATAAAAAAGTTAAAAATTAATGAGCCAAAATGTATTGTCATATTAGTCAAGAAAACGTATGTTACTTGTTGTTATATTATGAATTTCAGACAAAATAAAAAAATTCTATATGCTATTGACTATCAGCTTATCTAGTGGGCTAAATTTCACACCATTTATTTGTCAATTGAGGTGAAGGCCAAAGATTTCATATCAATGCTCTATATCTCTTTTAACTTAAATAAATGACTTAGTTACAAGGATGTAGTACATCAATCATCTAGGATGTTCCAGTGACATGGATTTTCTTTTGTGTAAGTTACATTATGGAGCCTTGTATTGGAAATATATTTTACATATATAATACTAACTGACACTTAAGTAATAGCACATAGAATATTTGTGATCATTCTTTACATGAAGGAAAGTTTTAGGACATTTGAAAAAAATGTATAGTTTCCCCTAATACTTGCCCTCTTTTGATTCTTGTTTATGTTAGGTTTAAGATTCTAGAACGTACAAGATGTCTTTATCTTAATTTGTAAGAGTCCAATGATATAGAAATATAGCTTGTCATTTTCTTAATCATTAAAATTAGACGAAGCATGTATATCTAAAGTTAAATTCACACCCTACAAGATTACATTGTGGCCTATGAAAGATCTACATAAAAGGAAAAGACAATAGCTTTCTTTGCATGTGTAAAGAAAGTACATAAATTTTGAGACACACTTGTATGTAGAATGAAATTCCTACCAAGAAGCCACCTATGCTCATCCCTCGATAGAGACCTGAAAGTGAATTATTTTCAACTTAGTGTTCAGCAATCAAGTATATCTTTAATTTTCATTTTTTAGCAATTTGATTTACGTTAAAATATAAGTACATACCATCAAAAGTGGTTGTATTCCTAATTTGTTCAACAGTATTGCACCTATTGCTGTCATTAGAAACTAGAAAAATTTAAGGTACCATTTATCAGACCACTTGCAAGAACAAACAACTTAACCTATTGTAACATCTTGAAGCAACTCTTTGTCATTTCTACTTATCTCATATGTGGTAGTAGCATGGACAAAAAAATTGTCTATCGCTCAACATGGAAGTCTAAATATCGGTTGGAAACAAGCTAGATTTAGAACTACGTGGCAGTATCATGGAAAAAAAAATTCTGAACACTCAACATGGAAGAGATATAGGTTGAAAACAAGATTTATTTAAAAGAATTTCATATCAAACATAAAATTTTAGCTAAAGGTAGATTTTCAATATTTATGAAGCTTATTTTTCTATTGTAGCTACTACAACCACCCTCCAAATTTTTTCCCATGCTTCAATTTCAAAGCCTTCCTTCTAACCACAACAGCTCATCTTACATTGATCTAGGTATCCATGATTCGATTGGGACTTATGCTTTAAGTTCGGATTGTGTTTGATTGCTTAGTTGATTTTATAACTCATAAGCTGATCTCCTTCATTGGTCCCACAACAATTCTGGGCTTCCCCTAGAAAACTGCACAATTCTCGAGGGAAACCAGCCTTGCTGTTAGGAATTGTTCAGTCCTGATTTCCAATGAGCCTTGAACTTAGAAAATGCACAATCATGATAGGGAAGCCCAACAGTGAACACATAAATTGTGCAACCCTCACTAAGCTCAGAAACTGTGCAGTGCACTCAGCTGGAAAGTTACCCAGTTCCCGGGACTCCTTTGTCTTTCTCGATAGTGTGCATGGAAAGTTTCTCCGGAAAAAGAAAAAAACCATCCCTAAGAAACAAGGATCTATTTTTAGTATCCCATAGGAGGCACTTGGGTTATTTTTAGAAAAGTCCTCCAAGTGTCACTTTTTCCTTGATTTTAGGCATGCGTGTCATAAACCCTAATTTGTCAAAATCTATTTAATCGATGCTACTAGAGCTCATTTTCACACTTGATCTTGGAGCTCTAGCATTCCTGAGGAGATCAAGTAGCCTTTAGTAAGATCCTCGTCACTTTTCCAGGTGAGTTTTTCTTTTGTCGTCTTTTGCCGCTTTTTTTGTTTGGCTTGTGTGAGTTTTGTTTCACTTGTTTCTCTGCATGCTTTCTGGCGTTTTAATTTGTTTTAAAATGTAAAAGTGTTGTTTCAAGTTATGGACTTCCTTTCCCAAGTGTCGCACAAGTTTTTCCCTTTTTGCACCAACAGTCACTGTTGGGATTACTCTCCTCACATTCTTTGTTTTCCTTTTTTTTACTATATTTCTACACTTGTTTCACATGCATAAATCTATACTTAGTCAAATTGGCACTTAGATTCACACTATCTTTCAGATCTACCTTTTTTCCACACTTCCCTTGGGAAGATATGGGATTTTGTTGGTCGGATCTCACTTTGCACAACTTGCACTGCGCAAATTGGAGGATCAAGCCTTTGGCTTGGCCTCTAGAATTTCTTAGAGCATAGCCTGAGTTGGCTCCGACTGCACACTGCGTAGTTACAAGATCCAGTCTCCTAGCTTGGCCATTGAGACTACACAATGCACAGTCTCTCCCAGGATGAACTACAAATTGCACAGTTTCAATTATCAATCTTCCACCTTGACTATTGGGACTATGCAGTGTGCAGTTTCCATAATAAGTCAATCACCCCTATCAAGAAAAATTGTGCAATCCTTCCCATTAAGTGCCTGACTTGCTGCTTATACTTTCCTTGAAGTTGTTTTGGTTTTTAAATTAACATTTACTTTCCTTGAGTTTTGTCTCTATCCCACGGGTACAACAATTGTTGAGAATCTCTCCAGCAATCACAGTTAACATGGCATCCAAGAGGGCTACATCAAAGGAAACCAATGAGAGAAGTACTGGGGAAGAAGTTGAGCAGATATCAGTTGATTTACAGTGTATGAAGATACTTAACTGTTTATTGGGAAGGGGACAACACTGACATGGAAACAGATCAAAGATAAGTTTGCAAAATACTTTGGGGCAGATTTGGAGGACCGATAGGTCTATATTAGCATTCGATAGTCAGGGTTATATAAGGTTGTATGCAAGTATCTTGCCTTCTCATGTACAGACATCATCAACTGGATTGTCTCACATACAAATGAACCGACTATGACATTGAGCAGTGCTAGTAGGAGGAAGCTTTCCACCTTCAGGGCAAACTAATTTCAGCAGAAGTATCACTTTCCTGAGCTAGTGAAGTGCATGGACTCACTATGCTATGCCACCCATAGCTATGTGAACATAAGAGACATTATGAAGTGTTTGGTGAAAGAGTCATCAAAGTTTAGACAAACAAGCACCCATGTTTACAAGTTAAAGTCCCTCAGGAAGGCTTACCGGTTCTTGATCATCTTTGCCTACAAAATATATGGTTAAGGGAGCACAAAGACCATCCCTGAAGGGTGGGAAGTCTTACTAGACTAGTTGGTAAGTGATGGAAGTTCATTCATGGTTGATGTCCCATGTAGCTAAGGCTTAGAATCCGCCCAAAAATGAGCAAGCAAATTTCTATATGTCCACATAATTACTGGATGCAATCTGTGCACAATAACAATTCCCTGGGATGAGCTCGACATGGACACCACAAGAGACTGTCGTGAACATCTATTGCAAGTTGATTTCCAACTGCAACTATCGAGGAGTGATGGCAAGGATAATTGGCCACTTTATCATCCCATTATACAATCTTATATTTGAGCAAGATCCACCTTTCATGTCCCGAGAAGAAATGGAGGCGATAATAGGCATTGTAGATTGGTGTGCCTCACCAAGTGGCACCTTCCTCAAATGTTTTGGTGGAGAGAAGCCTCCACATGTATTACCAAGGTATGCCACTGACAAACTGATCATACAAGAAGTTTCATACCACCTTGCTGTAGGGTTGTCTATAGGATTGCATAGGAAGAAGAAAACGCCATGGCCTGCTCTTCCTTTACGGATAAGATTATACAATATTAAGAGCTTGAAATATGTAGATGCTGAAGCTAAGGACATAGTGAAATTCGCGTTTGACACTAAGCACTTTAATTTGTATGATCCCCACAGTATTTGCAAAGACCACTGTATGAGAGTTTACTTTCCGTGGATCAACGAGACATTTCATTGGCCAAAAGAGGATCCTTGGAGGTACTACTACAATGCCTCCAGACTCAATGAGCTGGTCAATATAGCAAGAACTTGGAAATATGCTCTATAAACATCAAAAACTCCAGAAGAAACAACAGCAGCAGCAAAAGCCAACAATCCAGTGCAGGACAAGGGAAATAAGAAGATTGTTGATGATCGTGAGGAAGAAAAAAGCTACAAAATGATGGTAGATCCTATTATTGCAAAGGAAAATTTGGCATTGAAAGAAAATTGGGAGAAAAGGATTAAGAGAGCAGAGCGGAGGAAGAGAGGAAATTAGAGGTTGCATGAAGCAGAACTAAAGTTGTAGGAGACAAAGAAGAAGTTGAAAGAAGAATATGATTTGAGTAGGAGAGAACGAGAAGAGGAGCAGAAGCACGAAGAAGAAAAAAGGCTAGGCTCAATGATAGAGGAAACAACACTAATATAGGTTGATGAGCTGGAACAACTAGCAGTGGATGAAGAAGGTGAACAGATGCAGGATCATGATCTTGCTCAACAAATTGAGCAATTGATTAAAGTGACAGACATGGAGTTGGAACAAGAGATAAAGAATGAAGACACTGAACTAATGTCGAAAGCACCATAGTTCATCCCTTAATATCCACCACCTCTAGTAACAGAACCATTCCCGAGCGAACAAGGAGATGTTGTTATGCTTGATGATGAACTGGTCATGGATGTGCGCAATCTATCATTTGATGAATTCTGAAAGAGGATTGTGTAGGTGTGATGGAAGCACATTCCATATGATCACACATCAACTAAATTCATCAAGGAAAGGGTGATAGTGTTGGACACTAGGAAGCATCCAACTGCCATTTCTGAAGCCAACTTGGCCTATGCAGGAGAAACAAGCTCAAATGTTTAGTATTTGATAACTAAGAATGAAAAACTGGAAAAGAGCTTGCAATATGTGAGGAAAGAGGTAGAATAACTCTGAGAATTAGCACATAATGTGTTTCTTCATTGGGGGAGATGAGAAAAATGATACTTTCTGAAGTATAGACACTTGGAGAAACCATGCCGAAGCTCTATGATGGATTTGTCACTGTGCATAAAGAAATTTTCTATTTGCATGGCCTACAACAAGGGAGAAAAAAGCTTGTTCAAACTCTCAAAAACATACATGCTACCATTTCCCATGTACAAGAGTGGACAATGTGGTAATGAAGAAGATGAAACCATAGGCAGAGCTGGAGAAAGCAGAGGTTTGAATGTTGATTCAGAACAATGAGCATCTCACCTTATTCATCGGCGACACATAGGTCTCATATGTGCGGTTGTATAGTAGTTTCAATGTCTTCATGAGAAAACACCAAATCCCATCAATTGGTTCCCTCACCAATGCTAAAACCAAGAACCAAGTCCGGAAGGAGATTGATGAGTACTTGGAGTAGCTAAGACAAGAAGCCACTAGGGGAGACTTGGAGCTGAATGCACACATGTAGAAGTACATCGGTGGTCCTGTCAACATAAAGACATGCCGCTCATTCTTCAAAATGAGTTGGACACAAGTTCCAAGTTAATATACTCGGATTTCATGGAGGCTAGAGTTCGCTTCTAGAAATACACTGTTAAGAAGTTTGCAGACACCATCACATAGTACCAAGCTTGGCATTGATATGTGACCAAGAAGTAGCAAGTGGAGGTTGCTAAGCTAGAATTCCCCCAAACTCTGGAATCATAGTGTTATGTCTTGTTAGGCTGTATGTACCCTATTTTTTCTTATATGGGTACATGTGGAAAATTTTATATTATTTGTAATTATGTTGTAAGTGAAATTCCAAGTGTCAATATTGGAATATAAAAAGTCACCATGTAATGTAATGTGTTATTTTGTGAAGAAGTTGAAGAGTCATGAGGGCAGTCCAACGGTCACAAACGGGGTTGAAGGGTCACCCTCTTGTTATAAATAGAACCTCATAACCCATGTTAAGGGATTGGGAGCCAAGAATTTGGCTAGGCTTAGGCTTAGAAAAGACTTGGGAGAATTGTGAAGAGCCTTGGATTCTCCATAGCGTAGAGTGAGTATACTTCTTTGGAGGAGTAAGCATTCTTGACTGTAATGTTTTACTATTGGGGCTAGTGGTCATCAATGGTGTATGTATGGATGGAACTTGCACTTATAATAATAAAATCAAAGCCAACATGCTTTCATGCATATGTTGTTAATATAGCATGACTATTGTTGTTGTATTGGAAATGTATGTTATTTAAGTTATGCATATGATTATGAACTACTTTGTTTGCATTTGTATGAATCTTTTTGAATGCATGTTGTTGGATTAAATCATCACTTTAACTTGTGGACTATTTTGTGTTTTAGCTTGCGATGTCATTTTTCTCATGTGTTCCTTTCAAGTTGTGTACTATTACAGGATTCCAAGGGAACACTTTATTTTCCCCTCCATGTGTTAGAACCTTCATTCATCGCACTTGACACTCGGTAGGGTCACAAATTTTCTCTCACCCAAAGTTATCATACTTTCCTCTGCGCATTCCTGTGATCAAGGCATTACATTACCACCCACTACTAGGACTCCTACTCCAAATGATGTGAGGTCTAGTTGGGAATTCATATTGGGGAGATCCCCTGAATGCTGGTGGGTCCAACACCATCAACATTTCTAGTGCTAGAAGGAATGCTAGATGACAAGTTGAACCCTTGAAGTCTATCTTGAATTTCTGCACATATTTCATGACTTCTTCCATAATCCTAACCTCGACATGTTTTTCTAACTTTTCAAATTTTGAAGTTCTGGTGAGTATTTTAAATGACTTGTCCAAAATTAAGTTTAGTGGCGAGGGTGGAATAACCTTGCTCAGCCACGCTGTTTCTTTTCTTGGTTTCTGTGACATGCATGAAATCCCATTTGAGGATGTTTCCTGTGGGTTGTTTTCTCTGACCTTCGAAGGATGTGCAAAGAAAAGGTGTCACACATTGCCTGCTGCCTCTATACACTCTTTCAATTAGTTTTTTGGAGAAGCATGTCGTGCTTTCGTTCTTTAAAATTGTAAAGCCCTTAATAACAAAATTTTAAAATTGTGAAAATCACTTGACGAATCTCTTCGAGATTTTCATGATAGTTTTATTCACTGCTACTTTGAATTTCCTAAAGATGAAGTTGACTAAGAATTATTGGATGAATATTCCAATATCTTGTTCACGTTTATGAAAATCCACATGATTTAGAATCCTTCAAACCTCTCCCAACCTACCTCGGTGTTAGAGATCCTAAATCTGAGATGAACAAGGTTGCTCTCCCAAGTGACCCTTCGTCCCCATATCATCAAAAAAATCCAGCTCCACAGGATGGGGTGGGAGAAGTTGGGCGTCCACTTGTTGATTTATCACCATATCCTCCTACCCCACCCACTCAGAATTTTTGTGCAGATTTGGATTGTAATTCTGATGGTTGTGCTAAAGTGTTATCTCCGCATCCCTCATCCTTCGATCCCTTTGATCCTCTACATTTTGGTGTGTTGTGTTCATCTGTCTCGGATCTCTCTTGTGATGTTCACGATGATCAAGTGCTAGATGGAGTTGGTGTTGAAAAACAAACTTGTGATATCCTTTTTTATGAGTATGTGTGGGAATATGAATAAGAATTTGCGGTAAAGGATGACTTTCTTCTGGCCGCACCTATGTCGCATTATCCTGACATATTACACGACTTTGTTATTTCAGTTCCATCTTGTGAAAATTCATTTCCGGACATTTCTACTTTCAATCATTCGCAAAACACATGGAATGCTAGTTTTTCATTTGAATGCAGAGAGGAAAAATATACCTTCCCTGATCCTCGCAATCTCGTACCTTATCTTTCCAAAAACACAAAGGGTGAAATTTCTCATTTCTCACTATCCCATCTATACAATTCGTCAGATAATGAGGATGCCTCTATTCATCATCTTGAAATTTTTGATCATGGTTATCATGATCTTTTCATTGATTCATCTGATCATGATTATGTTTGGTCCACTGTTAATCTTTCTAAGCCACTAGTCTTTGATGATCCATAATCTGATAATCAGAACTACCCCAAGATGTCGAGGCACTTCATCTCAAGCCGATGGTTATGTCAGGTTCTCGTAGCCTTGAGGTCAGTTGCACTTCTGATCAGAAATGTGTTGAATATTTCCATGCCCCTAATCACTCTATTATTTAAATCGAAAATCAATCTATCTTACAATTTGTGTATCCTCCATATCTATCACACGATCCTATTGCTCAATCATTGGAGGAGTCGTATCTAGCAAGCACTATTGCAAAATGGAAGTTTTATTTTTTCTTCATGTTTGCTCATTTTTCAAGTTCGAAAGTGTGTACATGCGTGTCTTTGACTTGTAATGTGTTAGGACAACATGGTACATCTGCAGAATGCCTCTCTACGCTTTTCATTTTTACTTTTTGCAAATGCATTCAAGCTTCAAACATTTTGGTTTGCATTGTTGTATATTTCTTATTTGTTTGTTTGCTTGCATATCTTTATAGTCATGCATAGTCTCTCCTACATGAGCCAACCAATGCACCAATGGTTGCATTGTTGTAGTATTTTCTCCTCAAAGATGTATGAAAAGAAAACACTTAAGACTATCGATGAAAAACAACCTCAACAATATAAATGGCTGCTAAACATTGTAGATTTGCAACAACTGATAGAAACAAAACCTACCAAAGTCTTGATCTATGCCACAATCATAGTTAAACAACAAAAAGGAACAATAATAACTCCAATCATCCAATGGAAACTAGATATACAAAGAATAGCTTTTATTATAACACTTGTGAAGGGAAACAATAAATGTTACCAGTCCCCCTCTATGGGATGGGTTCTTGGCTATCCTAAAAAATCTTCAGATTTCTGATAGAGTCTCTCTCCTCTATAATGTGTAAATCTAGCAAATTAAATATTTGAGTTCAATGGGAACTCAAATGGAAGAAAAGTGGTGTGCGACAATGAAAATAATTAGAGTTACAATAGTGAATGCAACAATGAAAAGGAGTTGTCTATAATGCAACTTTTTGGAGATTCCGGTGACGGAATCCGGTCGAAAAAATGAGGTTAAATCTTGATTTTTAGCAGTTAAAATGGTTTTTTAATTGCATATTTGGATTCAGCGTCCTGAAAAACCCCTGGGAGCCATTGATTGTGCAGAAACTAGCTATCAAACTTGGGATTCCAATGAATTGCTGCGGGATTTTGACCAGAAAAATCCGCCAGAAAAACTTTCAAAAAGTCTCGTTATAGACTACTGCCAATGAAAATAATCAAAAGTGAATAATAAATAGAAAACCCTTCTATTTATAACAAAATATTGAGTTATTCTCGAATAATGAGCAATAATAAAATATTATTAACCCCATTCTTGGAATAACCACTTGGAATATTTTATTATATTTGGTTAGGAGGGAAAAATATTTAAACTTTTATTTAGAAATAATAAATAAATAAATGATTTGTTTATCATCTCAAGAAATATGGTTAATGAATAATAAAAAAATAATTGTTTATTTAATTATTCTTGAGGGATTTAGTCAAACTTGACAAGGAATAATAATTAATTAGTGATCAATTAATTTGTTGATTTTTCATAATTGGGTCAAATATGACAAGGAATAATAATTGAACAATGGTTTAATTAATTATTCCTAGAAGAAAATCAAATAAATAGTGATTTATTTAATTATTCTTCATGGGTGTAATTATAAATTACTTAACAAAGGTGGTTTATTAAGTAATTTCTCACAATGAAAGCAATTTTACTATAGTAAAATTGGCTTTACGTGGTATTCTTTGATCCATCTAGTAAATTAGGCTAGATGATCAATTTTTTGGTGATAATAGAAGTATCACTTTATGTGATTTGGCCTATGTTTTTCTTAGGTTAGGAGTAGGAGTAGTTTTTCTTTTCTTGTTTGTTTCTTGATTTGCTTTACTTTGCTTTGCTTTGATTCCACTTCTTTCCTTTGTTTGTTTGCTTTTGCGGCTATAGGTTATTTTTCGCATGAAACCGTGTTTGCCTTCTTAGACAAGTGGGGTGAAGTTCAAGAGGAACTTGTATTGCTATCGACACTTGGTTATCTATCTATTCCCTCTCTTTATGTGAATCTTGCATTTCTTTTAATCGATGATACCTTTATGGAAAATATGGTCCTTTCGGAGAGTCATTGTGAAATAATGATGCTTGCACTCTTAACTAGTACCACCTACTCTAATCAATTTTCCATTTTCGATTAACCCTTTTCAACTCAGTCAAGTAGAGTAAGGAGAGGGGGAAAACCTTAAGAAGTGTGTTAGAGGTATATATAAATATCCTTTTTTGAAGGAACAACCTCTTCTGCTTTCAATAAGTTAGGATCCCTCTTCCGCTTCATGAAGTAAACATGTTTATATGCTTAGTGCTTTGAAAATGAAAAAAAAAATGAAAAAATGAAACAAGAGACAAAAGGAGAGAAAGGCTTCTTCTGCAGAGAGGTGAAGCAATTAAATCCACTAGGGTACTATCCAGGCTCACTGGCAGTGGAGCAATGCTTGTGTTCCTGAAGTGACTTGGCCGGGGTACTGTCTAGGCTTGCTAGCAGTGGAGAAACACCAGAGATGAAACTAAAACTCTGACAATATATTTTTACTTATGCATCTATATACCCCTCATCCCCAATCGAAACAACTCAGTTTGACTTGGCTTGGTATATGTGTTTCGGATGAAGAGAATGGTAGGGTCTACATATTTAACTCAAGCTAAGTGAAGAAGATAGGATAATCAAAGAACTGAACAATACTTCTGGAAGAGTTAGATTTGCTTTACATGAGACAAGGTCCATAGAGAGAGCTAGAGTTCTACGAATGTGTCATCAATTTTGTAGTGGCTATAACCACCCTCCAAAATTTTGCCTATGCTTCAATTTTGGAGCCTTCCTTTTAACCACAACAACTCATATTACACTGATCTAGGTATCCATGCTTCGAATTAGACTTATCTTTTTAGTTTGTTTGGTGTTTTCTTACATAGTTTATTTTCCAACACACAAGCCGATCTCCTTACTTGGTCCCACAACAGTTCTAGGCTTGCCCCATAAAACTATGAAATTCTTGAGGGAAACCAACTTTGTTGTTGGGAATTATGCAATCTTGACTGCTAGTGAGCGTTGAGCTCAGAAAATTTGCAGTCATGAGAGGGTAACCCAACATTGAGCCTAGAAATTGCGCAACCCTCATTGAGCTCAGGGAATGTGCAATGCATTGAGTCAGAAAGTTGCCTAGTTCCTAGAACTATGCTGTCTTTCCTGACAGTGTGCATGGAAAATCTCCTGGAAAAAGAAAAAAAAGCATCCCTAAAAAATAGGGATCTATTTTTAGTATTCCGTAGGAGGCACTTGCGTTATTTTTTAAATATTCCATCAAGTGTCTCTTTTTCTTTGATTTTAGGCATGCGTGTCACAAACCCTAATTTGTCAAAATCTATTTAATCGAAGTTGATAGAGCTCATTTACAAACTTTATCTTGGACCTCTAGCATTCTCGAGGAGATCAAGGAGCCTTGGGTACCATCCTCATCACATTTTTGGGTGATTTTTTCTTTTTTCATCTTTTGCCACTTTTGCTATCGCTTTTTGTTGTTTGGATTGCGTGAGAGTTGTTTCACTTGTTTCTCTACATTGTTGTTGATGTTTTAACTTATTTTAACTTATATAAGTGTTGTTTCAAGTTAGACACTGCCTTTCCCAAGTGTCACATGACTTTTCTTTTTTTTGTACCAACAGTTTCCCTCGCGACAACTCTCCTCACATTCTTCATTTTCCTTCTGCTTAATCAATTGTTGCACTTGTTTAACATGCTTGCATCTATAATTAGTCAGATCTGCACTCATATTCACACTATCTTTCTGATATTCTTGTTTTCCACACTTCCCTTGGGCAGATCTGGGCTTCCCTTGGCCAGATCTCACTTTGCACTACATAATATTGAGGCTCAAGCCTCTGGCTTGGGCTTTAGAATTGAGTAGAGCATAATTTGAGCTAGCTCCAGCTGTGTACTGTGGAGTTCCAGGAGATATTCTCCTAGCTTGGACACTCAGACTGTGCATTGCGCAGTCTCTCCCAGGCCTTTGCTTAGGCTGAAATACATATTGTGCATATTCAGTCATAAATCTTCCACCTTGAGTGCTGGGACTCCACAGTGCACAGTTCCCAGTTCCCACAGTAATTCAATCACCCCAGTAAAGAAAAACTGCACAATCCTTCCCATCAAGTGCATGCAAGTGCCCAACTTGCTACTTGAACTTGCCTTGAAGTTGTTTTGGTTTTTAAACTGACATTTGCTTGCCATGAGTGCCCTCTCTATCCAACAAGTACAACAATTGTTGAGCATATCTTTAGAAATCACAGTTAACATCGAATCTAAGAGGGATGCAACAAAGGGAACTACCAAGAGAAATAATGGGGAAGCAATTGAGAAAATATAAGTTGATTTACCAGTGTATGCAGATACTCAATTGTTTATTAAGAAGGGAACAACAATGAAATGAAAATAGATCAAAGATACTTTTGCAAAAGCATTTGGGGCAGATTTGGAGGACCGACATGTGTATCGTATCATCTGAAATTTAGAGTTATACAAGGTTGCATGTAGGGTTCCCACCTTCCCATGTGTGGACATCATCAGCTAGATTGTCTCCACATGGATGAAAAAACTATGAAATTGAGTAGTTCCAATCGGAGGAAGCTTGCCACCTTCAGGGAAGAATACTTTCAGCAGATGTATCACTTTCCCGAGCCATCGAAGTGCATGGAGTTGCTATTTTATGCCACCCATAGCTATATGAGCACAAGAGACATTGTCAAGCACTGGGTGAAAGATCCATCCAAGTTTAGACAGACACCCACTCATGTTTACAAGACAAGGTTCCTTAGGAAGGCATACCAGTTCTTGATCATCGTTTCCTACAGAATATATTGTCAAGAGAGCACAAAGACATTCCCTAATGGCTGGGAAATATTACTGGACCAGTTGGTAAGCGATGGAAGGCCATTCAACTAGTTAGATCTATTGGCTCAACAGTTGAATTCCCATGTAGCTAAGGCCCGAAATTCACCCAAGGATCAACAAGAAAAGTTCTATATGACTGCATACTTACTGGATGCAATTTGTGCACATTAGCAGTTTCCTAACATGAGAAGGACATGGAAACCACAAGAGACTACTGTGAACATCTATTGCAAGTTTCTTTTCAACTACAACTATCGAGGAGTGATGGAAAGGCTAACTGACCAGTTTTCATCCTGTTATTAAGCTTATATTTGAGAAAGATCCACCTTGCACGTACCGAGAAGAAATGGAGGGATAGTAGGCATTATAGATTGGTATGCCTCACCAGCTGAAACTTTCATCATAGTTTTTTGTAGAGAGAAGCCTCTGCATGTCTTACCAAGGTATGCCACTAGCAAACTGATCATGCAAGAAGTTTCATACCACCTCGCTATATGGTTCTTAACAAGATTGCATAGTAAGAAGAAAGCACCATGGCTTGCTCTTACTTTGAGGATAGGATTATGCAAGATTAAGAGCTTGAAGAGGTTGAAAGATGCAGATGTCGAAGCTTAGGACATAGTGAAATTCGATTTCAACACCAAGGATTTAATCTGCATGATCCCCACAGTATTTGCAAAGACCAATGTATGAAAATTTACTTTCCATGGATCAACGAGACATTTCAATGGCTAGAGGAGGATCCTTAGAGGTACTGCTACAATGCCTCCAGACTCTATGAGTTGGTGAGTATAGCAAGAACTTGGAAGGTCGCTCTATAGACAACAACAACTATAGAAGCAAAAACAATAACAAAAGGAAACAATCCAATGTAAGACGAGGGAAAGAGGAAGATTTCTGATGATCGAGAGGGAGAGAAAAGCTAAAGAATGATGGTAGATCCTATTATTGTGAAGGCAACTTTGGCAACAGAAGAAAAAAGGGAGTAAAGGATGAAGAAAGCATAGTAGAGGAGGAGAGAGGAGAAGAGGTTGCAGGAAGAAAAACTGAAGTTACAGGAGACAGAGAAGAAGTTAATGGAAGAATAAGAGTTGAGGAGGAGAGAATGAGAAGAAAATCAAAAGAAGGAAGAAGAACAAAGGCAAAGTGGGATGACAGAGAAAAAAACGCCAATACATGTTGATGAGATGAAACAACCAGAAACAGAGGAAGAAGGTGAACAGATGTAAGATCGAGATATTTCTCAGCAAATTGAACAATTGATTGAAGTGAATTACATGGAGTTGGAATAGGAACCATAGAATGAAGACACTAACCTGATACCGAAAGCACCACAGGTCATATCTCAGTCTCCACCACCTCTAGTATTAGAACCTACCCCGAGCGAGAAAGGAGATGTTCTCCTTGATGATGGTCTAGTCATGGATGTGTATAATCTATCATTCGATTAGTTTTGGAAGAGGATTGTACAGGTGTGAAGGAATCACCTTCCGAATGATCACAAATTACCTGCATTCATCAAGGAAAGGGTGACAGTTTCGGATACCAAGAAGCATCAAAATTCCATTGTCGAATCCAACTTGCAAGTTGCCAGGAAAGAGGAAGAAAAACTTCAAGTATGAACATAGAATGGAGTTTCCTCATTGGGGGAGTGGTGTAGCAGCTACAAGCACCAAGGATAATTTTAGGGGCGAATGTTCGCCCTTTGGCGAAATTAAGGGGTTTTAAATTTTTAGTGGGTGAATATTTTGTATCATAGTACATTTTTACAAATCACCTCAAATAGCCCACCTTATTTTAAGGGAGAGGGTAAAAAAGGTAAATTTAGCCCTTGAAATTAGGAGTTACAACCTTCCATTCGCCCATTTTCAAGAATAGGTTTTTATTTAAGTGAATCCATCCGCCCATTTTCAAGAATAGGTTTTATTTAAGTGAACCCTATGGGCCAAAGGCCCAAATACCATATTTATAAAAGAGGTATGGTAAATTAATAAAAATATAAATAAATGAGAGGTATGGTAAATAAATAAAACATTTTTTATATTTACTCCACAAGTCACCTTATATACATGCAAGGGTGTAAACAAATAAAAATATAAGTAAAGTGGAGGTATGGTAAATAAATAAAACGTCTTTTTATACTTACTCAAAAGGTATGGTAAATAAATAAAAATATAAATAAACTAGAAGTATGGTAATAAATAAAACATCTTTTTATAACCTTCGTTCTATTTATGAAGGCTCAAGAAAGAGGTTTTATTTAAGTGAATCCTATGGGCCAAATACCATATTT
>APFE030264529.1:116034-150414 GCA_000404065.3 Pinus taeda
TGACAAAGGTAATATTCCATGGGTTGAAGTTCCCCTCTTACTAAATATTTAAATATATCACCACAATTTAACTGTTAGTTAAAGGAATTGTATTTGATTTGTAAACAATTCATTACTTGATTTATAGATTTTGATTTTTTCCCTTTTTTATTTTTTTCTCATATTTGGTATGAGATATCTTCCAAGATTTGGGTTCCCTAGTTTCCCCACCATAGTACGAGGTTTAGATGCTATCATTAAATATTCTTGGAACATTACAACTTTTCCAGTAAGTGTGCTTTGAAACATTGTTGTTGTTTTTCCATGGTGTTAATGCAAATAAGCACTACAACTAGTGCCATTATTTAGATCAAGTGCCAAAATCTAGGTGGTCTTGTAATGATGGAGTGATTGTTTTATAGCTACTAATGTCATATGCATTTTTATCTCTTATGTTGTCCTAAGATATTCAAATTCAGAATAAGAATTTAGGTCTTGTTTCCACTGTAGATTGTAGTCAGTTTCTTGAACATAATATATAGTAGATTATCTTTTACTAATCAACTGTGGATGTGATCCTTCGCAGGAAAGAAAATTCAAAGTGAATTTGATTTCACATTGATTTGTTAAAACATCCACACAGGAAAGGAGATTCAAAGTGACACTATGATGGCCATTATGTCATGCCAGGTGGTCGCACTCCCTTGATCGTGAGCATGATTGTGATCAAGATGGAAGACTTCATAGTCTAGATTGATTGTTTAGCAGTGATAGTTAGTGGGCTCATTCACAAAAGCTTCTATTTCACTAATCCCTTTTATAGAGTTGTCCGATTGAATTTCCAAAGGTTTTAATTACACTATAGAGTTGAGTTTTGAGAGAGTTGTGATTCACAGTGTTAAGTATAGCAGATATGACACTGGAACGAAGACAAGGATAGTAGAGGTATCAGACTCTATTATAAGCTTACGTGCATATTATAAGGGACTTGGTTAGCTTTTTTATAGTTTTATAAACAAGTTCCATGTCATGGAAATGTGAAAAAAAAAGTGATATTGCCACCATGTGGCTCTTGTCATATATGGTTTTATACTTTTTCAAGAAATTCTCTAAGAGTTCACAATGTTAAGATTCACTAGGACTTTACAAAGTTTTATTATTTAGTGAAAGACTTGCCAAGATATTACAAGATTTTATAATTGAGTAAAATATTCGCCATGCCTGGTGAGAGATTCGCCAAAAAATTATATATACATATTATATTATTGATAAAATCGCCTTCTAGTTTTCCTATATACCATGGAGATTCGCCCATTTATTATATTTATAAATTTAGGGGGGGTTCTTAAAATTTTCCCTGACAAGCACCCTTCAAAATTTTTCCTATGCTTTGATTTTGGAGCCTTCCTTCTAAACCACAACAACTCATCTTGCATTGATCCACGTAATTGTGCTTTGACTGAGGTTTAATATTTTCATCTTGGCTTGTGTTTTCTCAATTAGTTCATTTTCTAACTCACAAACTGATCTCCTAACTTGGTTCCTTGATAGTTTTGGGTTTGCCTGAGAGATGCGCAATTCTTGAGGGAAACTGGTCATGCTCTTGGGAATTGCACAGTCCCGACTTCCAGTGATCCTTGAGCTCTGACAATGTGTAGTACTCAATGAAAACCAATCTTGAGCTCGGAAAATGTATATATGGGAGAGGCATCCTAGACCCATTGAGCCCAGAAATTCCGCAGACCTCATTATGCTTAGAAACTGTATAGTGCATGAGCCTGAGAGTTGCCCAATCCTTCCCAGAACTGTGCAATATTCCGGGAAATGCAAGGCATTTTTCCTTGAAAAGGAAAAAAAGAAAAAATCAGAAAGCATCCTTAAAAAATAGGGATCTATTTTTAGTAACCTGAAGGAGACACTTGAGTTAGTTTAGAAACTACTGCCAAGTGTCACTTTTTCCTTAATTTTAGGCATGCACGTCATAAACCATAACTTGACCATCTATTTAATCGAAGCTGCTAGATCTCATTTTCACACTCAATATTGGATCTCTATCATTCCCAAGGAGATCAAGGAGCCTTTAGTGTGATCGTCGTCGCTTTTCCGAGTGAGTTTTTCTTTTCTCGTCTTTTGCTACTTTTTTTGTCGCTTTTTGTTGTTTAGCTTGTGAGAGTGTTGTTTCACTTGTTTCTTTACACGAATTATGGGACTTTAACTTGGTTTAGCTTGTAGAAGTGTTGTTTGAACTTCTAGATTTCCTTTCTCGAGCGTCGTATGAGTTTTCCCATTTTTGCACCAATGGTCATCGTTGCAGAGACTCTCTTCAAATGCTTCACTTTCCTTTAGTTTAATCTATTGCTGCACTTGTTTCACATGCATGCATCAACAATTAGTTAGGTTTTCACTTAGATTCACATCATACTTTATATCTTCTTGTTTTTCATACTCCTCTTGGACAGATTTGGGCCCCCTTGCCCGGATCTCACTATGCACAGCGAGCTCTGCGTAGTCTGGAGACTCAAGCCTTTGGCTTGGCTTCTGGAATTGTGTAGAGACTAGCCTAGTCTCGCTCCAACTGCACATTGTGCATTTACAGGATCTATTTTCCCAACTTGGCCACTGAGACTGCATAATGCATCGTCTCTCCCAGCTTTGGTCCAGACTAAATTGCGCTTTGTGAAGTTCCAGTCATCAATCTTCTCGAATGATTGATGGGACTGCACAATGTGTAGTTCCCACAGTCAACCAATGACCTTTGATAGCCAAAACTTTTCAATCCTTCCCATCATGAGCTAGGGTTGCTTCTTGATCCTGTATTGAAGTTGTTTTTCTTTTAGCTTACATTTACTTTCCATGAGTGTCATGTCTATCCCACAGGTACAATAGTTGTTGGGAATCTCTCAAGCAGTTACAGTTAACATGGCATCCAAAAGAGATGCATCAAATGAAACCGCTGATAACAATATTGGGGAAGTAGCTGAACAGATATTAATTGATTTACCAATATATGCAGATACTCAGTTGTTCATTGAGAAAGGTACAAGATTGACATTGTAACAGATCAAAGACACTTTGCAGAGGACTTCAAGGTAGAATTAGAGGACTAACATGTTTCTCCTATCATCCAATATTCAGGGTTATACAAGGTTGCATGCAGGTACCCCACCTTCCCATGTGTGGACATCATTAGCTGGATTGTCTCTCATATGGATGAGCAAACTATGACATTGAGTAGTTCTAACAGGAGAGAGATTACCACCTTTAGGGCAGAGAACTTTTAGTAGATGTATCACTTACCCAAGCTATTGAAGCACATGGAATCACTCTTCTATGCCACCCATATCTATGTGAACACTAGAGACATTATCAAGAGCTGGTTGAAAAATTCATCGAAGTTTAGACATACACCCACCCATGTTTACAAGATGAAGTCCCTCAGGAAGGCTTACAAGTTCTTGATCATATTTGCTTGAAGACTATATGGTTAAGAGAAAACATAAACCTTTCTTGAATGGTGGGTGGTCTTACTAGACTAGTTGGTGAATGATGGGAGGCCATTCAACTGGTTAGATCTGTTCACTCATTAGTTGAAGACCCATGTTACTAAGGCTTAGAATCCGCCCAAGAATGAGCAAGCAATATTTTACATGTCCGCCGATAGTTACTGGATGCAATCCGTGCCCAACAACATTTCCCTAGAATGAGCTAGACATGGACACAACAAGAGACTGCCATCAACATATATTTCAAGTTACTTTCCTACTGTAGCTATCGAAGAGTGGTGGCAAGGTTAACTGACCATTTTATTATCTTGTTATACAAGCTTATCTTTGAGCAGGATTCACCTTGCATGTCTCGAGAAGCAATGGACGTGGTAGTAAATATTACATATTGGTATGCCTCACCAGGTGGCACCTTCATCAGAGTGTTTGGCAAAGAGAAGCCTCTACATGTTCTACCAAGGTATACCATTTATAAGTTGATCATGCAACAACGTTTCATATCACCTAGCAACATGGTTATCAACAAGACTCGATAGGGAGAAGAAAGTTCCATGGCCCACTCTTCCTTTGCGGATCGGGTTATATGAGTTTAAGAGCTTGAAAATTGCATATGTTGAGGCTAAGGACATAGTGAAATTCAAGTTCGACACTAGGGACTTAAATTCGTATCATCCCCACAATATTTTTAAGGACCACTGTGTGAGAGTTTACTTTCCATGGATCCATGGGGCATGTCATTGGCCAGAGGAGGATCCTTGGAGGTACTGTTATAATTCGTCCAAAATCTATGTGATGGTTAGTATAACAAGACATTTGAAGGCTTCTCTGTAGATAGCAGCAACTCTAAAAGCAACAACAATAACAACAGAAGGCAGCAATCTAGTGCAGGACAAGGGAAATAGGAAGGTTGTTGAGAACCTAGAGGGAGAGAAAAGCTGCAAGATGAAACCGGATCCCATATTGGAGAAGCCAACTTTGGCAGCAAAAGAAAAGAGAATTAGGGGAGTTTTGAGGTCTAAAATGGGCCTCCTAAGGAAAATATAAAATACTAGTGGAAATAATAAAATAAGATTAGATTACATCATCAAATTTTAGAGGGAAAAAAGAAAAAACTAATTTTAAACTCGTATTTTCAACTTATCTCCCTATGGATCTACTCAAATTTTGAGCGGAAACACTCGTTGGATGTGAAATTTGATTCCTCATATAAGTTGTACCCATGTTTCATACTTTCGATGGACCTTGCTACACGAAAAATGAGAAATACATGAAAAACGTGATTGCAATTATGTTTTTTTCATGTATTTCTCATTTTTCGTGTAGCAGGGTACATTGAAGGTATGCAACATGGGTACTCTTTGGATGAGGAATTAAATTTTGTGTCTAACGAGTACTTCTACTTGAAATTTGAGTAAAACCTTAGGGAAATAGGTTGAAAATACGGGTTGAAAAGGTAGTTTTATTATTTTATTATTTTTTAATCTTTTTACTTTTTTACTCAAAAAATGGTGAATCATCCCCCGTGGTTGAGATCATCATCCTAAATCCTATTGGTTCTTATAAAGTTTATTTTGGTTGTACATTTCTCTTAGGAGTCACATTTTAGACCTCAAAATTCCCCTAATGGGAGCAACAGATGAAGAGAGTAGAGTGAAGGAAGAGAGAAAAGCAGAGGTTGCAGGAAGAAGAACTGACACTGAAAGAGACAGAGAAGAAGTTGAAGGAAGAACAAGAGTTGAGGAGGAGAGAAAGAGAAGAGAAGAAGAAGTAGGAATAAGAACAAAGTCAAGGCACAATGACAGAGAAAATAATGTCGATATAGGTTGATGAGCTATAACAACCAACAACTGAGGAAGAGAGTGAAAAAATGCAATATTGGGAGCTTGCTTAGCAAATTGAGCAATTGATTGAATTGATAGACATGGATTTGGAACAATAGCCACAAAATGAAGACATTGACCTATGCTAAGAGCACCACAGGTCATCACTTAGTCTCCACAACCTCCAATGTTAGAATCAGGCCGGAGTGAGAAAGGATATGTTGTTCTACTTGAGGATGATTTGGTCATGGATGTGTACAATATATCATTTGACGAGTTGTAGAAGAAGATTGTGAAACTTCAAAGGAATCACTTTTTGGATGGTCACATATCACCTGCATTCATCAAGGAAAGGATGATAGTGTCAGACACCAAGAAGCATCCAAATGCCATTGCCCAAGCCAGCTTGGCCTATGCTGGAGCAAGAAGCTCAAATGTTCAGTACCTGATGCGTGAGAATAAAGAACCGATAAAGAACTTGTAGGCTTCCAGATAGGAGGTAGAACAACACTGAGCATCAACGTAAAATTTAGTTTTCACATTATGGAAAATGAGGACAAAAATACTTGCTGAAGTATCAACACTTGGTGATACCATGTGGAAGCTCTATGATGAATTTGTCACCATGCATAAAGAAGTTGTCCATGTGCATGACCTGCAACAATGGAGCAAAGATTTTGTTCAAACTCTCAAGAACATTCATGTTGCCATCGCCTATGTACAAGAGTGGAAAATGCGGTACAAAGGGGCCCCGCTTAACTTAGCAAAGAAGATGAAGCCACAGGCAGAGCCGGAGAAAGCGAAGGTCTAAATGTTCATCCAGAGCTACGAGAAATGCGCCCCATTCATCGACAACATACAAGCCTCATATGTGTGGTTATACAATATTTTGGATGTCATGGTGAGAAAGCACATGATCCCATCAATCAATTCCCTAATCGATATTATACCCAAGAAGCAAGTCTAGCTAGAGATCAATGATTACTTGGAGCAGCTAAGACGAGATTCCACCAGGGAAGACTTGGAGTTGAACGCACACAACATGCATAATTACATTGGTGTCAAGGTCAACACCATGTTTCTCATGCTTTAGAATGAGTTGGATACATGTTCCAAGACCATATACCCAGATGCCATGGAGGCAAGGGTCCACTTCCAGAAAGACACCATTAAATAGTTTGGGGACACCATCACACAGTACCAAGCTTGGCACCAATATGTGACTTAGAAGAACCAAGTAGATTTTGTTGAGCTAGACTTTCCACAAACTTCAGAGTCATAGTTTTGTGTCTTGTGAGGCTGTCTCTAGCTTATTTTGTCTTATATGGACACATGTGGAAAATGCAATATTGTTTGAAAATATGTTGTAAGTGAAATTCGAAGTGTCATTAGTGGAATGTGGAAAGTCATCATGTTATGTAATGAGTTACATGTAAATAAGTTGAAGAGTCACTAGGGGATTCAAAGGGTCACAAAGGGGAATGTCAAGGTTCACCCCACACTTTCTTATAAATAGAACCTCATAACTCATAGGAGAGGCTTTTGAGAGCCAAGCATTTGGCTTGGCTTAAGGCTTAGAGAAGCCTTGGGAGAATTTTGAAGAACCTTGGTTTCTCCATAGCATAGAGTGAGTATAATTCTTTGGAGGAGCATGTGTTCTTGACTGTAATGTTCCACTATTTGGGCTAGTGGTCATCAATGGTGTATGTATGGATGGAACTTTAATTTATAATAATAATATCAGAGCCAACATGCTTTCATGCATATGTTGTTAATGTAGTTGGACTATTTCGGTTGTGTTGGCAATTTATGCTATTTAACTTACACATATGCTTATGAACTACTTTGTATGCATTTGTACTCATCTTGTTGAATGTGTGTTGTTGGATTAACTCAACACTTTAACTTGTGGACTATTTTGTATTTTATCTTTTGATGTCATTCTGCTCATGTGTTCCTTTCAAGATGCATACTATTACAGGCTTCTAAGGGGTACACTTCCTTTTTCCCTCAGTGCGTTAGAAACTCTTCGTAGGGTCACACAATTGCTCTCATTCAAAGTTATCATACTTTCCTCTGCATGTTACTACAATCAAGGCATTACACTACCACCCATTGCTGGGACTCCTACTCCAAACGACGTGAGCTCTGGTTGGGAGTTCAAGTCGGGGAGATCCCCTGAATGTTGGTGGGTCCAACACTGTCAACATTTACGGCGCTAGAAGGAGGTCTAGATGACAAGATGAACCCTTGAAATCTGTTTCAAATTTTTGCACATATTTCGTGACCTCTGTCAAAATCAAAATTACGACATGTTTTTCTAACTCTGTTCCTTTTGAAGTGCTGATGGGCATTTTAAATGACTTTTCCAGATAAAATTTTAATGGTGAGGGTGGAAGAACCTTGTTCAGACACACAATTTCTTTTGCTAGCTTTTTAACATGCATGATGTCTTGTCTGATGATATTCCCTGTGGGTTGTTTGCTTTCACGTTCGAAGGGCGCACAAAGAAATGGTGCCACATATTTCCTGCAACCTCTATACACTCTTTTGATAAGTTTTTTATAGAATTATGTCGTGTTTTCATTCTTTATGACTGTAAAGTCCTTAATAAAAAAATCTTAAATTTGTGAAATTCACTTGAAGAATCTCTTAAATATTTTCATGATTGTTTTCTTCACTACTATTTTTAATTTCTTGAAGATTAAGTTGACTGGGAATTCTTGGATGAAAGGTTTCAATATCTTGTTCACCTTTTTGAGAATCCACATGAGTTATAATCTTCTGAACCTCTCCCAACATACCTCAATGTTAGAGCTTCTAAATCTAAGATGGACAAGGTTGCTGTCCCAAGTGACCCTCCACCCCCTTCCCATCAAACATCTCTAACTCCACGGGTCAAGATGGGAGAAGTTGACCATCCACCTGTTGATCTATCTCCATCTCCTCCTACTTCACTTGCTTAGGATTTGTGCACATATTTGGACTGTAACTATGATGGTTTTTTATGTGGTCTTATCTCCTCATCCTCCATCCTTTGGTCCCTTTAATTATCCATATTTGTGTTCATTTTGTTCATCTATTTCAGATCTCATATGTGATGTTCATGAGGATCAAGTTCTAAACGGAGTTGGTCTTGAACAACCAACCTGCGATAACATTTTTGATGAGTATGTGTGGGATTCTGAACAAGAATTTGTGGTGAAGGATGACCTCCTTCTGTCCACACGTCATCTGCTTTATCCTGACATATTCCACGATTTTGTCAATTTTGTTCCATCTTGTGAAAATTCATTTCCGGATTTTTCTATTTCTGATCATTTGCAGAACACGTGGAATGCTAGTTTTTAATTTGAATGCGGAGAGAAAAAATCTATTTTCCTTGATCCTCCCAGTCTGTCATCTTACATTTTTGGAAACATAGAGGGTGAAATTTCTTGTTTTCCATTATCCCTCTTTATGATTCTCCAGATCATGAGGATGTCACTGTCCACCATCTTGAACTTTTTGATCGTGATTGTCGTGATCTTTTCATTCATTCATCTGATCACAATGTTGATTTGTCCATTGTTGATATTTCTAAGCCATTGGTCTTTGATGATCCATCTTTTGATGAATTGGAATCTCCTCAAGTTGTCGAGGCACTTCAGCCTGAGTTAATTTTTATGTCAGGTCCTTGTAGCCTTGAGGTTAGTTCCATTTATGATTAGAATTTTTTGTTGTATCTTTCCAGGCTCAACATCACTTTGTTGTTCACATTGAAAATCAATATATCTTACCATTTTCAAATCCTCCACCAGAATCACATGATCCTATTGCTCAAGCATTGGAGGAGTTGTATGTATCAAGAATTGTTGCGAAACAAAAGTTTTCTTCCTTCTTTATGTTTGCTAGTTTTTCAAATTCAAAGGTGTGTACATGATTTTCTTCTACTCACAATGTGTTAGGAAACCATGATACATCCACATAGTGCCTTTCATGTGCTTTCCATTTTTACATTGCTGCGGATGCATTCAATATTTGAATGTTCTGGTTTGCATTATTTTATCTTTCTTGTTTTTTGGTTTGCTTACATATATTTTTTAGCGACCATGCTCTCACCTACATGTGGCAACCAATGCGCTGATGGCTAAATTGGAAATATCACTTTACATGAGTTGTTATACGTTCTTCTTTACATGCCTCAACACTTGATTCTCTTGGAGTCAAAGGGTACAAATCCTTGTATGGTCTAATGATTTCCAAGTCCAGTTGTTCCATTATTGATAATGGAATGAGGTTGTGTGAGGCTCCTAAATCTAGCATGCAATTATGCAACAAAATTTCATGGATCACTAAATTCACATAAAAAGGTGCGGTAGAAGGATCTAAGTGTTCCAAATGTAGCCCAAAAATGACCATTGGCTTGTCCTCCTAGAGGTTTAAACTATCATGGGATGGTGCTGAGATAGAGGGATACATAAATTGAGAGACCTGAGTTTTATAAATAGGCTTCTTCAAGAGCTTAGTCAAGGGAAAAATAATTTTTACCCTATCAAGATCCTTCTCGAGATTGAATGCACGTCAGAATTTTTTAGTACCTCTTGGCTCTGTTCCTTCTACTTTGCCATTGGTATGTCTCAGCATAATAGGTGTTTGTTTTTCTATATGTCCCTCTAAACTAGTTCTTTCCTCATTAGAGTAGACTTTTATCTTGGAAGGGTCAGGATTCAGCGTACCCTTCCCTTTATTCAGTACTAGGGAACAACTTGGGGAGAAGCTTCCCCTTGTTGTTCTGGTTCTCTCGTCCTCTTCTTTGAAGATTGTAGATCATACTTACGTTGTGGTTGTGATTGCATGAAATCTCCAAAATTTTTTCAATAATAATCCCTATCTTACTCATTTGTTGTTTCTTCTCTATCATAGTTGGCCTCTTGGCGAGCCATATTCTCATATTCTTCTTTGATAAAAGCAGAATACATATTTCCTTTCATCTCTTGTGTATTCGATTATTTTTCATTAGGACCATCTTCCAAGTATAATGGATGGGGAATATGATCAAGTTGTTCCTTTCTTTCCCATGGAAGTAGTTGTGATGGAGGCCTTCTATATTGAGGGTTATAGCCCTGGTTGTTGACTTGAGCATTTTGTCTGGAATGGTTCTTGTTCTCAATTTCAAGCTTTCCAGCCTTTTGTGTTAAACTACTGACAAGTTTGTATAGCTAGTCAACCTTCGGGTCTGATGATTCTCTATCATGACCAAAGGAGGATGCCTCCTCTTTCCCTCTTTTAGGTTCGGTAGTTTCTTGCTTTACCATTGACTTTAATTCCAGGACCAGATTGGCTATCACTTCAAGAGAATCGGTCTGAAGTTGGTCTAGAGTGAGAGACTTCCTCTCTCTTAGGAAAAAAACAACGTCAAACTCAAAATCTCCCAAGAAAAACACATGAGATGCAGATGGAGGAGGCTTTATGTCAGAAGGAAGGTTATTATACTACTTATTAAATCTTTTGATAAATTTTGAAGTATTCTCCTTCAGATTTTTTCTTAGGGCATTAACTCAGTGAGGATGTATTCATGACTCCTATTTTCTCCCTCAAGACTTTGTACAAAAAGTCTCATGGCCGCATCCAGCTGATCCACATCTAGAATGTGAGCGAAAGAACTGAAGGCTTCAATGTGACTCTGAGCCATGTTATCAGCTTCCCCATTGAACCTAGGCAGCTACATTAGGTGGTTATACGGAATTGCACTCAGAGGCTGAGGTAAATTAAGAGGTGCATACTTATTTAGCAAAAATCCCAGAAAAGTCATCTGGATTGGTGGAGGGGGATTAAAATTTGCTTGAGGAACTACAGTCAAGACCACAGTGGTTGGAGGAGAAGCAGGGTATATCGGGGCCTTAGGAGTAAGTCCTGAGTAGTGAGCAATAGTGGGATGAGAATTGGGGGTGGAGGTGGCAAAGGTTGATGAGATGGTAGTACAAGCAAGGGGATTTTCCTCTTTCCCGAATTTCGTGGAAATTAAATTTCTGGATCATATACAAATGGCATTTTCTTTTGGGATGTATCTGAGAAATTATGAGGCCTTTTAAAAGCCAGAGCTATAAATTATAATGAGGTGTTTGTGGAATCACCAAGGTGATATGAATGCAATCAGAACAAACTTTTCTCACCTACACGAAGAGTGTTCAATTTGTCTTATCCCGGGGGAAAAACCCTTCAATAAGCTCCCTAGAAACAAGGCAAAAATATGTTGTCTCTCCCAGAGACAACCTTGGATTGATTACAAGACCAATGCCTGGGAACATCTAAATTTTATGTGTCTTATATGATCCTTAAGAAACAGGAGGCATCATATGCATCTTCTACACATAGTAATTACAAATATGCACATAAAAACATGGGTTGGTTCCTTCATCCAAGGATATAATCCATGTATTTCTAGTTTCCTTTCACATATACAACTCACAAGAATAAGTAAAAACAAGTGAAGTTCGAGAAATCAAGGACTTTCATTTTAATCAGATTTTGCATAATAATGAAAGAAGAGAAGGAGAATACTAACTCATCACATAGAGATTGAAACGTCAAGAGTTATATACTTATCTAAGCTAAATATAGACAGGTTGATGTAAGAAGAGTGAATGTTATGATTTCAGGAAATGTACATTTAAATATATAATCTCAGACTTTCACATATGCATATGTATTAACTAGTTAACACCAATGAATCTGTAAGAATATAAGATATATTTTTGGCAACTACAATTGCTTGAAATCAGAGAGGAAGTGCGAACATAATTGAAGTTTAACAAATAAGTAACATACTGTAATACTCAAACATGGGAATCACCACTGTTTCTTTCATATTCAAAAATATGTAGATTTGGAACCCATACAACTTCAGAAGCACATATAGTTTTTTCCTAGAATTTAGAACCTTTGTTCAATGTTTCTTCCTCCCTTTTTTAAGGAGAGGGAAGGCAAGAAAATCAGTTATAGAAATATATTCAAGTGGAAAGTTACAACTGTTTGTATGAATGGTTGTCACAATGTAAATCCTCTAACTATTATAGTAGGGATATTCCTTTCTTGAAATAAAAACAAAATAACAATACAGTGATCAAAACAACAACAAAAAATTAATCCATTGCAACTAAAATGACGGTTTCTAGAAATATCTTCATGCCACTCTTCTTTGTTGGCCATTGGTCACGACATGTTTTTGTTAAGTGATGGTTAATCCTCTCTTAGCTGGTTCCGGGTCACTCTCAGCCTTTAACAACCTTTGAAACAACTGTGAACTCATACGCCCTTTTAACTTTCTATTAGATAAAATTGATGCCCTGAAAATTCTGGTGTCATGTTTTGTGGAGTATCCAGGAGTATTTAAAATGCTGGAATTTTAACATAGGAACACTGTGAAATAGGCAAGCCTGATTGCCCTTTAGGCCCTTGTGATTACAACCCCTTTCCGCTTCTTCTTTCATGTGATTGGGGACATGAACAAAGAGCTTAGCCCTTTGGACGTTAAGCCTTTCAATTGTCGTGAGGGGGGCCTTTTCCTTTGTTACTTGAAATGCCTTTAATAAAAACTTACCCTGCATTGGTCGATATCCCAGACACGAAAGCTTTATGAAATATAGTGCCTTTTTCTTATCGCAATTGCAATCCTGCATCTGGCGTTGAATACACTTTCCCTTAAGTTTTTTTGCAAAAAATTTGTAATTGCCGATATCCAGGATGACGTCATATTTTCCACGTGTCATTCTATGAATGGTGACACGTGTCACCTGCAAATGGCTCCATAGGACCCCTGAAAATGCTGAAACCGATTGAAATATGTCCGCCTACTGCATTAGCATCCATACCACCACGTAATTGAGCTGCCATGTTAGATTCGAGAACCAATCACATGTTGCCATGTGTCCCCCTTGAAGGAGAGAGAAAAGGTCCTACCCGACCCTGTTCTGATGTGCTTTTCCTTTGTATTTGGTTTTCGGCCCTCCCCGACGATTTTTCTCTATATCGCAATATTAACGATTTTCAACCATTTGGAGCATCAACCTCCACTGATTGCCAATACCCCGTGGAGGAGAGAAAAAGGGGTGGACCACTCCTATTTAGTTCATCATTTCCTTTATTAACCTTTCCGGCCCTTTCCCGATGATTTTACATAATATCACAAGATAAACCCCCGCAAGGTCTTTTAAGTTTAGAACTCATCAATCTGCCAATGTGTCGAACTGCAGGACTACGTGATTGTGCCATGTGGAGGAGAGATAAGGGGGGTGGCTCGCACTTATTTTGTTAACCATTTCCTTTGTTAACCTTTTCGGATCTCCCCTGGTGATTTCACGCTATATCGCAAAATCGGCCCCTGCAAGTTCATTTAAAATGTCAGCCCCTAGATCCGTCGGTGTGCCGATAATGTAAGATGTGGGATTCACTGTGCTCAGGGCCCCTGACCTCCAATTGTGATTTACCCTCCACACTTAGCCATTTTCTTTGTTTTTTGGGCTTTTCCAATGTAGACCTTCAAAATGTTTTATCTTCTGCTTTAGGATTCCTTTTTTGGAATTCTATATACTGTTGGAAAGCCCTTTGCAAGCACTATGCAATCGAGAGGGTCTAATTTAGCTTTGATATATTCTTTGGCCTGGGAAAGTAGCTCCAAAATTCACTTCTCTTGGGAAACTTTGACCATTTGAAACCCACAATGCAGTGAGTGACAACAATTATCTTAAAACTATATGGAAAAGTCCATAGAAGCTGGTATGCCCTTGTTGTGCGAGAAACTTGAAGACTTTAGATGCATGGATTCCTTGTCATGGGAGAGTTTGAGGATCTTTGAAATTAAAAGGCTAAGTTTTCTTCGGGGTTAAGCACCTGGAAGGGTTGGTTACCTCCTCAAGGGTATGTAGCTCCTAGGAAAGGTTAGCTTTGGTGTGTTTGTTGGTCCACTTCCTTAACTGTTCTTGGGGAGTTTAATCACATCATAGTAGCCTCTCGTCACATGTTTACACTAGTGGACCAGTTAGCTTGGGTAAATTTGAGAGGAGTGTGTTACAAATTATTTTGATTGCACCCTCCTAATCAAGTCTCCTTCTTTCAACCCTCTCAAAGGTCGATCATAGTCTCATCATTCCATGAGCTAGGCAAGGATAGAATAGATGAATTTAAGACTGATTTTTCCTTCTCATGAATGATTTTCATTAGTAGATACCTTCTTATAATGACAAGGTGATGCTCAAAGAAGATAACAAAGAGAAAACATAAAGAAACACCTGTGGAGAAGAAGAGTAAGAGAGAACCATCATGGAGACATGAAGCAGATCATGGACCAAAATGGAAATAAGACATTGTATGATGACCGAAAGGACTCCAAAACTCATCCAAGGCCCTTTGGAGGGTGAAGATAAGAAAAAAGTGGATCTTTCATTAAGATGAAGCATAGATTAGACCTACCATCAAGAATGCGAGATGAAGCAACAAGGAAGACAACTTGGCATTTCCACCTCATCACGAAGTCCATGTCATCATTGTCAAGTTATAACTTGTACAAGTGTCATCATAATAGTAAACATGTGTCCATGTGTCATACCACATCATCATGTGGAATGTAATGATGTATTCTCAAGAAAAGGACAAAACACAATGTGCGGAAGTCCAAGAGTCACATGTGGAATATGAAAAGTCACTTAGTTATATATGGACAAAATGTTTTTAGGAGAAGTTCAAAAGTCACATAGATAAGTTTAAAGGTCATGATAGAAGTTTGAGAGTCATGATGGTAACTCAAGAGTCATGGGGATATGAAATATCATTCCTCTTGTTATAAAAGAAACCTAATAACTCAAGAAATGGGCTTTTGGAGGCTTAAGCATTGGAGATCTAGTGTCAAATTCTCTAATTGGCATAGGAAAGAAAACCATTCTTAAGAGAAGCAAGAAGTGAGTTAATGTTCCACTACTAGAACTAGTGTCCACCATTATAATTAATGTACTTGGATCTTTCACCTTATAATTGAAGCTCGATGAGCCAACACATTTTCATGCATGTATTGTGAATGTCTTAGGAATATTTTTTAGTCATTTGATATATTATATATATATATATAATATATATATTATAAATATATATATCTTTCTCGTATGTAATAAGGAAATTGAACTACTTCATTGGCTTTAGTACACATCTTGTTGAAGGTGTGTTGTATTTGTTTTGATGATCGTTTTGTCTCTATGAACTACTTTTCCATATTACTAACGAGTAGTTTCTTGCTTTCATGTGTTTTTAAAAGTTAGTACTATTACTTCCTTCCAGAAACTCACTCATGTATCCCCTCTCGAGAGAGTTTCCTTCTACACAATGTAATTGGTGTTTCACAATGTAAACTTACATATGTAACAGGTAGGTGAACCTACCTATGGTTTTGTGCATGGGTTTTGCAAATGGTTTTGGGCATGATGGTTTTTTCCCATGGTATTTTGTAGATCCTCTCAAGGGAACTACGATTATGTTCTAATCTAGTGTTAATTGATTGGGGTTTATGAATGCTTCAACATGTATATAAATGTATTTTAAAATTGAAAGGAATATAATGAAAAATCAATCTGGTAGTCCTGGTTGTGGGATCCAATGGAAAATATCTGTGTATATTTTTTTATGTTTTATGTTCTCATGATTGTTTATTTTATGTTTTAAGATTATTTTGCAGATAATTTTTGTATTGGTTGAAACCAACATAACTGAGGTAAGTGGAAAATTCAAGGTAATATATATGGTGAATCAATTCTTCTTGAAAGAAAAAGAACTTGCACTTAGAAAATTAAACCTAAAAAGAGAAGCTCGAGTTCTACTAGTGTGTCACCAAGTGTTGATGTTGTGATCAACACCCTCCAAAAAAATTTCCACACTTGAATTTTGGATCCTACTCAGGATATTGTGATATTTCACTCTATGGTTACTTTATGTTCCATTGATGTTTTGTAAAGTGTTCAATCCTTTTCTGTGTTTTAACTGTTAAAGTCACTTACTCACACATGCACAGTCCTGGTTGAAACCATAAGTGCACTTTCTTTATGTAAGCTTAAACAAGCATGACACCATCCATCAAGATAGTTCCTATGTGATGTTCAACTCTTGTTGACAGTTAGTGCACACTTTCATTGGCAACCTCGCTCACGTTTGTTGCATTGTACTACTATTCTGGAAAGTTTTCTCAACTGTCATCTTTTGTGCATGCTTGCTTTCACAAGTGTCACTTTCACATCTGTGGTAACTTGTCATTTTGTCTTGCTTGCACTTTAATAAGTGGAATTTTCATGTCATCTACACTCTAACATGTGCCACTTTCAAGGTCATTCACATTTCACAAGTGTTGTTTGTATGCTTTCTTAAGGTCGCATGTGTCGCTTTTAAGTGTGTTCACTCTTGTATTTGTTGCACCTTTGCACATGAATTGAGTTAGTTATGGTGCACTTATCTACACTACATGGCCTTATATATCATAATAATATGTGCTAGAAACATTCGTACATCTTAGCGCACCTCTTGTTCACATTTGATACATTTGTGGTAATTTGTATTCTAAATGTCACGTTATGTCATTTCAACTGTTGCACTTAGAAATAGGTGTCACTTTGTTGTCGTTTCAAGGTGTGATTGATATTGATGAGTCATGTGAATCACTTTGGTTTGTATTGATGTCATTTAAGTGTGTGATTCATGTTTGAGTCTTATTTCAATGCATTTCTTGTCCTTACTCTCTTGGTCCCACACTTAGCCATATTTGGAGCTCTTCTTGGTTCTCCCGCCTAATGCAAGTTGTGAAGGAATTAACCCTCTAGCTAGGTGAGGAGATTAACCTATTCATGGGACTTAATTATGGAATCCTACTCTCCAATATTGGTGCGCTAAGTCCTCAAGATCACCTCAAATCTACTACAGATTATGATCCTACCAAGGGAAATCACTTAATATTTATTACGTATATTGACTCACTACACTGAATTTTGGTCACCTCTTCCTTGCTTGACACATAGAGAACTCTTAGCTAACAAAATAGACCTCTACCACCCTTTTGAATAGGTAAAACATGTAATTCAAAACCCTCCTGTCCTCCCAGTGCAATGAAAACCCTCCTAGGCAAAGTGGCTTCCTTCCTATGTCTTCCTTCAATGAAAAGCACATTCCAAATGGCCAAGCACCTACTAGTCAGTAAAAATATACTAGCCTATGAGTAAAATCAAATTCCAAATCAAAAATGACCCCGTGTTGAAGAAAATGTCATTTTTCTTTCTAGCCTTCTCTCCCTTAGGGTTCATAGCGTAGTCATGAAGCTTGAAGCCTTCATCCTTCCCCCTTCCCCAATGCACTTTGTGCTCAATATTTTCTTAAAACCTTTGTTTAGAGTGCATGACAAGTAGGGAAGGCTGAAGGAGGACTCCTCTCATACTTTGACCAGTCAAATTGTGCTTTCCTAAAAGTATCCTCTTCCTTAGGGAACATGGCGTAGTCTTGAAGGTTGAATCCTTCATCCTTTTGTCTTCCCCTTCCCCTTTGCGCTAACACTTTCTTAGAAATTTCCTCTTCAGTGCATGGCACAGTAGGGAAGGTTGAAGGAGGTATCCTCTCAACCCTTGACTATTCAAACTACGCTTTCAGGTCTCCCTCTCTTTTATTTAGGGCGCACGATGTAGTCTTGAAGCCCGAAACTTTTACATCTTGTCCCTTTGGCTCCTCCACTATGTTGGACAAAGGAGAGATCATATTAATAGTATATGGAGTAGTAAAAATGAAAAATGGATACCTCCTAATTCACCGAAGATTTTGACTATGCCATCCTAATCAAGGCTCCTTCTTTCAACCCTCTCATAGGTCGATTGTAAGTTTATCATTCCATGAGTTAGGTAGGGATAGAATAGATTATTTTGACTGATTTTTCCTTGTCATGAATGATTTTCATTAGTAGGAGTACCTGCTTAGCATGAAAAGTGATGCTCAAAGCAGATAGTAAGAAAAAAAAACACATGTGGAGAAGAAGAGAAAAAGAGATCCATAATGGAGACATGAAACAAATCATGAACCAAAACGGAAAGAAGAAATTGCATGATGACTTAAAGGATTCCAAAACTCATCCAAGACCGTTTAGAGGGTGGCGATAAGAAAAAAAGTGGATCTTTCATGAAGATGAAGTAGATGTTATATCTACCATCAAGAATGAAAGATGAAGCAACAAGGAAGGAAGACAACTTGGCATTGCCACCTCATCACAAAGTCCATGTCATCATTGTCAAGTTGTCACTTGTACAAGTGTCATCATAATAGTCAACATGTGTCCATGTGTCATGTGACATCATCATGTGGAATGTAACATTGTATTCTCAAGAAAAGGACAAAACGTAATGTGTGGAATTCCAAGAGTCATATGTGGAATATGAAAAGTCACTTAGTCATATATGGACAAAATGTCTTTAGGAGAAGTTCAAAAGTCACATAGAGATGTCCAAAGGTCATGATAGAATTCCAAGGGTCATGAGGGTAACTCAAGGCTCATGGGGATATGAAAGGTCATTCCTATTGTTATAAAAGCATCCTCATAACTCAACCAAGGGTATTTTTGAGGCTTAATCTTTAGAGAGATATTCTTAGCTTTTCTACCTGGCATAGGAGAGAAAAATATTCTTTGGAGAAGAAAGAAGTGACTTAATGTTCAACTACTATAACTAGTGTCCACCATGTAATGGATGTACTTAAAACTTTCACCTTATAATTGAAGCTTGATGATCCAACACATTTCCATGCATGTATTGTGAATGTCTTATGAATATTCTTTAGATGTTTGCTACATATGTTTTGCTCATTAGTACTAAGGAAATTGAACTACTTCGGTGGATTTAGTACTCATATTGTTGAAGGTGTTTTGTATTTGGTTTAATGATCATTGTGTCTATGTGAACTACCTCTCTAGATTACTAACGAGTCTTTGCTTGCTCTCTCTTATTTCTCATAGGTGAGTACTATTACTTCCTTCTAGAGACTCACTCATGTCTCCCCTCTCATGAAAGCTTCCTTTTGCACATTGCAATCGATCTTTCACAATCTCCCCTTACTTGTTCAAAGGGTTATGTGTATAATATCTTATGTTATCCGTTGAAACCAAGGTGAAACTTAAGTTATGGGTTCTGGTTTGATACTCCATATGGGGCTCCTACTCCAAATGGTGTGAGGTCTAATTGGAACTTCACATTGGGGAGACACCCTGTATGTTGGTGGTATCCAACACCATTAACATGAAGTCACAAACTCAACTCTAGATGGTACAACAAAGGACTTATTATCAATGTTGGAAGATGGGGAAGAGGTCAAGGAGGACCTTGACTAGGTATGATTCCTCATATCTAATCCGTAGGTGAAATCTTGTTCAAAATCATTATTTGTGAAATCAAAAATTGAAGAAACAACTACATGTATAAGTGTAGTATGTGGATTATGATTTGATGATGATACCTCATATGTAAAAGTAAAGTAGGCATATTTCATGACCAACTAGAGAATGTAGGAAGCATGGTCTTAGAAGGAGACTTTGAAATTCATTCCTGAGTAGTAGAAGACTTAGATAAAGAAATAACATGATCTCAAGGGGAGTACATGTACAATATAAACAACAATGGAAGAAAGGTCTCAGGGAGGGTACCAAAACAATTATGAGAAGTGGTGGAAGCATTGTCTTAGGGGTTGAATATCTTAGAATAACAAATAATAGCATGAAGGAAGCATGATAGTCAAGTCCACAAGATCATCCAGAAATAGTTTATGGATAGATACTTATGCATCATGGTCAACATGGCAGTTTTCAACAAATTTATGTGACCTTGTGCCATTGATGTCAAAGGGATGGATTGCAAACATTGATACATACACTAACATTGTTCAAGGAATGAATTTAGGTATATAGAGATTATAGAGATTAACATTAACTAAGGAATCAATTTGTGTAGGGGGGTTTGTGATTGGATGACATCATTGACCATCAATGCCTGATGGTGTTTCCATTAATGGAAAAGGGGGGATTGTTAGAAATAGTATTGTTATGATGACAAAAAGATGTCATTGATGTCAAATGGGATATATGAGACAACAACAATACACCCATGATAACCAAAGAAGAAACCAAACTCTTTATGAAGTAATACGATAATTGGAACTCTCGTTGCTTCTCATTGAGAGCAGTTAAATGTATTTGAAGTTAATTGAGTTCTTGATGCAGTTATGTTATGCTAAAGCTGCTACAAATAACTTGGTTGTGTATGTCTCATTGATACCTTTTTAACAATATATCCTCCTAAGAAAAAATCCTCTTGGATAAGAATTTATGGCAAGTTGAAGTTTCAATATTACTTGAAGGATCAAAATTTTGGGAAAAAACCCAAATATTGAATTTTCTAACCAGTGCGTATGTTCAGAGAAGATCCACCATCGACAAATCAAATTAATAGCCTTGAACGCACAAATCTGCACAATATTTAACATCGTTAAATGGAGGGCATATTTCAGGTCAATCAGTGACACTCTTAACATCTCAATAGATGGATGAGATCAAATATACATGATGTTTAATCATCCCTATAGGCCCAACAAGATAATGACACATGGCAACATCTAGTTTGACAATGACATGGACCTATTGATGAATGACACATGGAATTGTTGCACAATTAGTATGACATATCAACAATACGATGTCATCTCAGTGACATGGCGCCACCAAGGGCCACCACATGTCATGTGATTTAGCATAGTTTGATTGGTGGAATGTTCGAAAAGAAGTGACATGTGGCACCCCTTATGAGCTACCACGTCTACATCTTTGAGAATATATGTGGCGGTTACATGCCTCTGAATTGAGTTACAATGAGGCTCAAGTACCTTTTTATTATTGAAAAATAAGGGAAAACCCTAAATAACCAAAACCTTGACCCAATTAGATGTAACACCAAGGGTTTATGGGCCATGTTTGGGTTAGCTGGGCAGCCAACTTCCCGGGGTCGTGACTTGGTCATATTATCTTCGTTTGACACATATGATACCTCGTTGGAAATATCTCTTCGAGGAATACAACTGCTGACATGATTTCCTTAACCATCACCATAGGAATTTTGCCAAAAAAAATTGTTTCAGGCTTCAAAATGGCTTCGGAAGTTTAGGACCCGAAAAATTGCCAAAAATAGTAAAATGTTCTACAATTAAGGAAACAAATGAAACTGACTAGAGGGTCTAGTTGCAATAAGCGAGTGGCCACCAATATCCACCTGGATCAAATGTTGACCTTATTGCAATGATACATGGAGTTATGTTCATATAATATGATAGCCATGATGTCCTTATCTCTTTCCATGAAGATGAAGCGACGTTGATTGCATAGAGACATGGAGGATTGTTCTTGCAAGAAGTTGAAGGAAAATCCATGGTGGATCGATGTGGAATTTTAAGGTTGATGTGTCAAAGCTTAGCCCAAGTCGAAGGCACCACTATTATAAGAAAATGATTAGCACAACATGGCATCACAAGTGACACTGAGACACTGAGTTGGTGATGTGTGCACACTATATACCTCAGGTCATAGATTCAAGCCCTGTGATGTGACATGTCGATTTATATTTTATTTTAATTTTTATGGTTTCCATTTTATTGAATAAATAACTCAATGATAGCTTATAAATTGTAGCATCAATGCCAAAGTTTGGAGTTCTGTTGAGCACACCCATAAAGGGGTAAATGTAGCATATTTAAATTACTACAAAGTTTTACATAGTTATTTTGGATTTTTAAGAGAACTATTTCTTCAAATTGAGTTCTTGAATAAGTTAGGTGATTAGTGATAAAAAACGAGTACAACTTAAGGGGTATAATTCTCTTTTGATAGTTATTTTATGTCCATAACCTTGTGTTCATTTTGAGGGTCTATGTGCATGTTGTAGTTATTTTGATACATGACGCAAACTGGTTCTGAGAATGGATTAGAATGGCGAGATTTAAGAACTGGTTGAAGTAGAGTATGGGAAGAAGTATGATAGCCAATGATAGTGATGGATGTGACTTTCATGATAATGATTGAAACATAATGGTTGTAGGTTGTGTGGTAGACTAGTGATTGTAGGTTTTGTGTGGTAATGTAGAGGTTGCAAGTTTTTGCAGTGACAGAGCTTGGAGGTTGTGATTATGACATTTTTTGTAGTATATTTAGTGATATATGAGGTAAATGAATTTATTTTGAAAATGATATGAAATATATGTCCACAAGGAAGTTGAAAAGGGAGGTTAGTGCTTACACTAACGTTGGATCCTACTCATCACAATAGTTGGAGTCTTAATTAGGTCAGATTTTAGAACAAGTTGGAGCTCGCTCATCACAAATTTTGGAGCCTCAATCAAGTTGGATCCAAAAGTATTTTGGAACTCTCGCATCAATATTTGAGCCTCAATCAAGTTGTAGTCTATAGTGAGCAGCTACTTGCATTTTTCGAGGTTGGTGCCTCTATCAAGTTGAAGCCTATGCAAGTGGTAGATTGCATATCATGTCGCTATTTTCCTTCAATGGGTCATCACCTACAAATCTATGTAAAGAACTGAAGATAAGGAAGAATAATTTTTGTGGTATTATCCCATATTGGTGTCCACATAAATTATTATGTCTCTTTGTGATGTGATGGCTTCTTGATTTTTTTTATGTGATGGTTTCTTGATATGTTATTGATATGATGATGCATTGTTATAGTGGATGATATAATGCTAATGGTTCTTTTCTATATGGGTGTATGATTATGAAAAGTTGTGAAATGATAAAATTAATCTCACATTGGTTCACCCCCCCTTTCACTGCGACTTTTGGGCCAACACATCTGCAAACATCACTTGAAATTCTGGTGTTGGATATACAAAGCAATTAAGAAGGTTTTCCAATTTGTAATTTTTTAAGTTGTGGATATTACCTAAATCAATCAATATTGTTACCATTTTATTTTTTATATATCCTTCTATCTTTAGGGTTTGTGGAGTACTAATGATAGCTACAACATGACAAGAGATTGTTGGGATAGTCTCTTGTAGTTCTGTATCTTGTGGAGCTTCCACTTCATGATCTTCTTCATCTTTAAAGTTTATGTAGAATCATTTCTTCTCACTACATTTAATCCATTTAATATACTTCTTGTTATATTTGAAACATACACCCTTTTCTCTTCTATCATCCATTTTCTGAGTCAACCTTGTCGATTTAGGAAAGGGAGCATGATTTTCTCTATAGTTATTAGTGACCAATTTTATAGTGGCCTATTTTTACTTTCAACTTTCCTTTCTATACTGAAAGCATGCTATAGAGATTTAGGTTCAAAGATATTCACCTCATTTTTTATGCTTTCCTTGAAAGCTCCCATAAATAGGTTTAACAAATTATTCTCTGAAATATTATTTATTTTGATGCTCAACTTTTGGAATTATTGGATGTGCCCTCTTGAATTTTTGTTGAAGGTTTACCAATTGACTAAATAATGTGTTTCTCTTAATATCCCCATAATGTGTTATCAATTCCTCTATATAAATGGATCAATATATAACATAATCCTTTTTATTTCACAAAGCCAATGATACCATACATGTTGGTCTTGTTCTAAAAACATGGATGAAATATTTACCTTTTGTAATGATGTTTTGGTGTACATCAAGGTATTGTTCCATCTAAAATATCCATGTTATAATATCATTACCATCACATTTACTTATATCAATATTTGTATGTGGTAGTTACTTATTGTTGACCTCAGGCCCTGATGTTGTGAATCTTAGATTGAAAATTTATGATTATGGTTTTGTGACTCAAAATTTATGCTCTTCAGTTGTGATAGCTACTCCCCATATGAGATTGATTCTCAACCACGTGCTTCCTTTTATGTTCATTATTTCCTTAGATCTTTGCATCCCTTTTAGGAAGCCTCTCCAAGAGAAGGTTTTCCATGGAAATCATGGGTTTTTGTATTTCTTATTTCCCTTCATCAATTTTTCTATTCATTCCTTATTTACATTCATCTTATTTTTCATTTATCTTTTAATATTTTTTTGAGAACTTGAGATACCCACCTTTTTCAACATACTATCATCCATTTCATTAAAATTCTTCTCTAATTGAGATAACCTAAATTCTAAGTGTTCACTTTCTTGATGAGTTAAGAGTGAGCTTATAGTAGATTTAATTCTTGTGTTAAATTTATTTTGAGGCATGTTCGAAAATAATAATAGAACTCCTCTTTATTACAACTTTCAATCACCTAGAAAAAAAGGATCTTCTAATCAACAATTAGGACATTAGTAAGTTGTGTACCTTATTTTGGATAATATAATAATGGATAAGTTTTATTTATATATATTTGATATTCGAGCCCTTCTCAATATGAAATTTTGTTTTGTATTACTCTTGGTAAGTTTTTTCTATGATTCACATGTGTGAACTGAATTTGATGTGCTAAGTGAAAGTTAAGGTAACTTTCCCAAAACTTACCTATTTTTGCCTATTCCAACGAGAAAACTTGCATATCATGCCACATGCAAAATTATTCAAATATAATTCTGAAAATTGTACCTAAGGTACTTTTGTATGTCTCCTAATAAAAGTTTCACAGTTTAAAAAAGTCCCAAACAATAATATATAGCAAAAAAACCAAGTTGACCTATTTAAATTTTATTTTAGGACTATTCAAAAGCCCTAACTTCCATAGGGTATAAATTCACCAAATTCTTAAAATTGAACTAGAAGTTCCTCGAGATTCCTCCTTAATATGATCCATGTCTCACCATATAAAACATCTCAGAAAAATGTTATTGCAAAATTTCCAAACTAACCTATCGAAAATTGATTTTAGGAGCATTCAAGAACTTGGATTTCATTATAGCATATTTTTTAATTTTTAGTCAACCAAGATCGAAAATTTGAATCAGATGTCCATCTGGCTTTTGTCTCAATGTGGTTTAAGTTTCATAGTTTGAAACCTCATAGAAAAAATTTATAATAAAAATGTTGAATTGACTTTTTTGAGATACATTTCAAGAGCATTAGAAAACCTTAACTTCTTTGTAGCATATCTCCAAAAACATAGTGAACTAAGATCTAAAATTTCAACTAGATATTTCTCGAGTTGTCTTCTAAATATTCTCCAAGTTTCATCATTTAAAACCACCCAAAAAAATTATAGAGAAAATTTCGCAATGATCTATTTGAAGCAACAAAACCCTAGGATTATGAGTTTTGATACCAAATGTTATCATCCTTGTGCCTTAAAAATTATAAGAAACCAATAATTAGAATCTTCTTCAAGGGTGAAACCTCCTTTAACAATGAATACAATGTATAGGACAATCATTGATGATTCTGTGACTAGGTCTCCTTAGTGTATATATAAGAGACAAAGGGTAGAATCATAATAAAATTAGAGCATGAGGGGTTCTAGCCAAGATAAAAATATAACAATAGAATGTAATCACTCAATATCTAGGGATTAATAAGGTGATTTTGGGTTACCATGGGGCTTATATAGGGCTTAACATCTAAGAAATGGATGATCATGCCCAACTAGCAAGGTCACATCGATGCCATGTGATGACTAGGATTGTTGAGTGGTATGGGACACTCAAGCAAAATGAAATGTCTAGGCATGTGCTAATTTTCTAATAAAGCCACATTCAAATAGGGATGTTGTGGAAGTGTCTCTTCATCACAAACACCCTTTTCATCGAGTGACCCTTTATTGATAAGGACATAATTATTCAAGTGGGGGAAATGTAAGGATCCAATATTAAGTGCCATTATAATGACATGATGGAGGGAACATCATGGATACTTGTTAAGTTACGTGGTAATTGTATATGCTTTGGTAGTCTTGGTGTTTGACTTATGGTATTCCATGAGACAATTAGGATATTGTAATAGAATGTAGGATAGGAAAATCAATGATTTCTTGTTGAGTAGGATGAATGATCAACAAGGTGTTATGTAGTAGGCTTTACAGAGGATACCATGACTTGGAAATGTCACATAAATTGTGTATGTTGTCCATATCAAGGAAACAATGTTGATAAGTGCATCTAAGATATGCAAATGAATTTTGAATGAGGGACATGATCCTCTTTTACTATTTTTGTAGGCTTAGATGGATGATAACATGGTGGCTCATTAGGCAATCAATTGCTTAAGTATCCTTACCTCAAGGAAGTGACAATAGGTTTCCTATGGTTGGGTGGTGCTAATGTAGCATTGCCTATGTTGAAACAAGCACTTTAACATTCCACACATTTGAATGTGCCTAATTTGGATTTAATTAGGACATGTATGTTAGGTGTATTCCAAGTGATGCAAGCATTTTATTCATATGCCCCAATAGCAAGGGCATGTCGATGTTACGTTGAAACTAGGCTTCTTCTAAGGTATGTGACATAGAATTGAAATGAAAGTAGAGCCCCATGAATGCTAAATAAAGCTATGGAAATTTTATCACCACAATGTTTTTTTATAGGTGCCACAAAGATTTGGTGGAAAAAATTAACAAACTTAGTAGTCTGACAGAATATAGAGAGGATTGAAAATTGGGTGGGGCTAAAAGTAACTTTGAAGGCTTAGTTCAGCTCCACTTGGAATCGTTCATGGATTGTGTTGTAACCATGGAGACAACTCTTGGCAGTAGGGATTCATTGCATAGGACATCACATAAAAATTGATGAAAACTTTTTAAAATAATTGGTTGGAGTCAGACTAATAATAATTGAAATGAATAAATATACTTCAAAAAATCCCCACTTACAACCATATTGGCAAATATTTTGAGGTTGCAGGTCCTCATAATTAAATATGACGGAGATAAGTAAATTAAGAATAAGTAGGAAATAATAACTTAAGCCAAAATGGAAGTTAAATTAAAAGCCTAGGAATGAAATGATGAATAGAACATGAAACTGAGAATATATAAATGGGTTTTCTGAAACCAATGGAGCACACATATGGTGCCCAACTCAATTGTAGATACCATTAGCAACAAATAGTAACATTAGTAAATATAAAATTATATTTCAAGAAAACCAACTCCTACATCCATTAGTTTAGTAGAGGGAAACATTTATGAAATGATGAATACATGAGAAAAACATAAAATTGACAACTTTGCTAAAAAAATTGGAATCAAAACTAGCTTATGAGAGATTAAATACATTGCAAAACTATCAGAATTCCAAAATTCCAAACCTCCTCCTAGTTCTGATTTCTTACTTTAATTTTTGCCCCAAAGTTTAACTATCAAAATTAGTTATGAAATTGATTCATTTTCACTTATAAAACTATTCTCCATATGCTAGAAGCATAGTGACATCACCTTTAATCATTGGATGCAACCCAAAATCCATCTTAATATTAATTTCTACATCCTCTTGACGGACTTCCCTGTGAACATGGAAATTCTCAATGTCCCAAAGTATAGTCACAAGGCCTAGCAGTCCCCTAAACTGTTGGTTACTTGCTTCCAATAATTTGACTTCCTTGCAATATCCTATGACAATCGTTTTGTGAGTCTAAAAACTAGACAAACCTTTGTCATTCGTTATAGCTTTGATTTCTACAACATTAACCATATCCCCATTTTAACATAAACTATTAGCTATGGCAGCACATGTAACATGATTAGGAATTAAATCTTTGTTGAGAATTTCATTAAAGATAGGGGTTTCCTCCATTGATTTTCCTTCATTGCAAAGAGAACCTATGAGAGTTGTATAAATGATGGCATTTGGTATAAGCTCATTTTCTAGAATTTTGTCTTGTATTTTGAAAGTGTTGTCCAACTTTCCTTGCTCACAAAAACCAATCGCCAATTTATTATAGCTAACAAGGTTGGGTGCCACACCTATCAAGGACAGTTATTTTAAAAGTCTCCTTGATTCTTCAAACATCTTTGTTTTGGAATGGATAACAATCAAAGCATTGTAAGTGATAACATATGGGCCTAATGGTTAAAAGCATACAATTTGAGTGGGCCTAATGGTTAAAAACATGTGTTTACTCTTAAGAGGTCACACGTTCAAAACCAAAGGGGGGTAGAGTATGTATGCCTTCGTAGACTTAGAAGTCAAATAACTAGGTAGAGATGAGTCCCTTGTCCCACAAACAAGGGGGTCTCATACACCAATATGGTGTCTAGCTTGGTCGTGACATTAAAATTAAATAATAATAATATGGTATAAAACCTTTTCTAGGCATTGTGTTAAACAAAATCAAATATTTTTTGATATTCCCCTTTTTACAATGTTCCTCTATAAGAATATTATAAGTGACAATATTAGGAGAAAAACCATTTTCAAGCATCTGGTCAGAAAATGAGTGGCCTTCTCAATTCCTCCATTTTTGCTAAGAGAGTGTATGATTATATTCAAAGTATAGCTGTTGCAAAATATTTTAAACTAAACTATTTCTCCATAAAACTTCTAAGTAATCAAGAGAATAAATCTCCTCTTTATAGTAAAAGTTTTGGCAGACCTTTAATTTTATTAAGATCTTTAACATAATAGCTTTGCAAGATTTTTCCACAATAGATTACATGGACCTAATTATTGGATTTAAGGCATCTCAGTAGGTTTCAAGTATATGCTTGGAAGTTTTCAAGACTTATCTTGGAGATCAAAGGCATATTTGAGGGGGATAGGTTGTTCCAATTCCTAAATATAGGTTGTTCTACTTCATGAATGGAATGCATCAATGGATGTAGAGTGAACTATGGCACTAGAATATGCAAACCATTGTGGCATCCATCACTATAGTAGACAAAGCATAGGACTATGAGGCAGATGCAAAAGGTGGTCCAAGGATAGGTGAGGATTCTCTAAGAGAGAAGCATTATGGCAAGAACATGAAGACAATGGAAATAAGAATCCCTCTATGAAGTAGACAATTTTTTATGTGAGAGATTCCGCCAATTAGCTATTTTTTAGACATTTTCTGGCACACGCACACACACATATATATATTCTCCCATTTGGTAAAAAAAATTACCTTTTACATATATGTGATTAAATTGATAATACTTGCCAAAAGTTTACCGGTTTTAATAGTAAACTACATGTTTTTTTATTGAATATTTGTCTGCATTCTATATGTATAGTTTTTAAAACTAGAATATTCACCTTGAATACTATACATAGGCATAATATTTGAATTCTTAAAAAATACCCTCATGTGAAGTTAATAAAAACAAGACAAAGAAACTTAAGGCTTTTAGGGAGAGAGGCAAGTCTATTTATTGTCGGATTTGTACAAAGCGTCATTATGTCAAAACATTTCCATTGAAATACAAGTTTGCAATTGTAAATAAAGTGGAAAAATCATTTGTTGGTGTTTTCAAGTCTTGGGTGTTGTGTTAGAACATAAATTTATAGCAATCCAAGAGAAACAATTTACAGGGAATTGTTATCTTCTAGTAGTACTAAACAAAATATTGATGGATACCATGCTTGATCATGGTATGACCCATAACATCATGAAGAAAGATGTTGCAAGAAAAATAAAGTTGCAACTTGAACTACCATAGACTTCTTTTCAAGGTACTGAACTCAAAGGTGAAAAAGGTGATTAGCATGGTCAATGAAGTTTCATCAAATAGTGGAACTGTAAGTTTTACCATTGTAACTATGGATGACTTTGAGGTCTTTCTAGGGAAATAATTCTGTAGGATGGAAAAGGAAACACTAATGTCTCACTTTGAGTGTTTGGGCATCTTTTTAGGCCAAGATCCATGTGTTATCCATACCATGAGTAAATATCATGAAGTAATTGGTAGAATGACTTCCTTGAGCATGGCTTCTACAACTAGTCTTCAAAGGATGGTAATTTAATGAATGTGTTAGAGAAAAGGCTTACTAAGCTTCAATCCATAGTGGACTCCACAACGACAATAATGTATATATTAGTGGATTTCTACTTGGATAAGTAAGAAATTCCATTTCTAAGTGGGTATATGGAGACAATGGAATATTTGATCAAGGAAGATAATGAGGCATTCAACCTATATGGGCTAGGCATGAAAATTGACCAATATGATATGTTTGAGGTTCAACGACCCTTGTCTGTGATGACTAAGGAAGAGATTGAACTTTCCTTGGGCATATTTGGGCAAGGATGATCCAAAAAATAAAATATTAATGGAATAAATTGATGGTATGATTGATTTGAATGTGCCTCTACTTATGTATTTGACACAAAAGTATGACAATATTCTAAGTAATTTATATGACTAAAGTATATTATTGATATTGGTAGTGTTATTAGTAGCCACTAGCCACTTTCTCATCATTAGTCTTCGATAACGTGGCTTGCTACCTAATTGTAAGAAATGGACCCCAGTGCACCTATGCGAAGGTTCCTTGGAAACTTTAGGTTGATATGACTTGATAATATGAGGAAAATGTGGTGACCTTGCCTTAGTTATAAGTGGTTATATAGAGGGGTTAAAACATAGAGGGATTGCATTATTTGGACATGGGTAAGTGCATTCTCATGGACTAGATGTGATGGTTGGATTAATGTACAGAAGCATGCCAAGCTATTTGAAGTACTAATGGGGTAGTAGGTCCAAATGGTGCAACACTTGGAAAGTTTTTTAATATTCCTAATTAATGCAAACTTGTAACCATGACATTGTTGGGAATGTATTGCAGCCACTACACAAAGAGTCAATCATGTCAAGTGACATAATTGATAGAAATTGGGTGAAGTCACTCTTCCAAAGGAGAAATTGGACAAAGGATAGTTGCATGACATTTCTGCATGAACAATGTGGAGTATTTGAAGAGTTGTTGGGGATGGATGTTTGGGTTTAGACAACAAGTTCAAGAGGATATTTCCAAGGACAACCACGACATGTAGTGGGGGAGGATGTAAGGCCCTTGCGTGTTCCTTCATATTATATTCATGAATGATCCAAATTGTGTTCAAAAGGAGGAGTGGGGGATCAAGAGATTTATGTGCATCCTAATGAAAGTGACAAGGAGATGGGTTTCATAAAGTAAAAATGGATATAAGTAGAAAATAGAAAAATACACAGAAGAAGAAGAAAAAAAAAAGAAGAAAAAGGAAAAAAGAAAAGAGAAAAAAGAAAAAAGAAAAGGGAAAAAAGAAAAAGATAAAGAAAAAGAAAAGAAAAGAAAAAAGAGGTAAAAAAAACAAGTAGCATAAAGGATTTTGGGCCATCTAGTTCTCAACTAAATCATTTTTTTAGAGTCATAAATTATGTGCAAAAATCATAAGAGTAACTATTAATTAGTAATAGCATCCATTTTCATAAGAGTGGATTTGGTTACCATCCTTATCATATTTAAATATTTTTTATGAAAAAGATAAAATTTGATAATTTTGCATTTTTTTCTTATTATAAGCATCACTTTGGTAAAGCATGATAGTAACAATGCTAATATTAATAGTGATTAAAAAACTAGAAAATTAGCAATCTTTTTGTCTCAAATCATTATGGAATTCCTACAATTCAATAAAATAATTGGAAAAGTGAGTGAAGCCATTCTTTGATACATTCCAATTGTTTGTGTAAGGAAAATATTTTCTCTTGCAGCTTTATTTTCCAAATTGTTTACATTCTCGTATTACCACTTCAGAATATAGTTTCATTATTTATCTCGATGCCTAAAATAAATATGGTCAAATATAATGAAATAATGCGTGTTCCTAATTGATAATGTCTTAATTGACTGTGTGTTTTGTTTTTCAAATTGGAGGAAAAACTCAATCATTTTATCAATTTAGTAAAAAAAATCCTCAAAGTAGAGTATAAATGGACTAATTGAAAAGCTTAAACTGAAGAGCTCAAGCCAAGCTTGTATAGTTAATAAAGAAAACATTAAAATGGATACCTACATGGAGCCAAAAGTTATCCTTGTACTATATAAATGAAAGGTATTAGTGACCACATTAAGCTATTTCTGTATATGTGCACATGTAGAAGTGCTTCCACATGTAAATGTGATTTTAACAAAATACTTATGCTAATGTGTATTTACATGAGCACAATTTTACATATTTGCATTTACTGGAGCATGCTTCCTTATATATGAATTAACCAAAATAAGCTTAGGTATATGCGCATTACGGAAGTTAGCTTCCATATATGCACATCGCATCTTCATAAGATGTATGGATAGCTTTTGGCCCTATGTAGGTATCATTACTCTCTTTTTTTCTTTTGAATTATACATTTGGATATTTCAACGTGATAACATTTTGACACAATGCGCCACACGGAGGAGAAACATTATATCCCAATATACACTTAACTTCTTAATGATCCTCAAGATTAAATGATTTCCTCTTCTTCATACCTTTGATATGGAATTCTTTGAAAAATTGGCCATAAGCATGAAAATACTTGCACTAAAATGGAAGTTTTTTATATTTAAGCATTTGTATCTAATAGAATTTGCCTTTTTCAAATATAATTTCTTCTAGGAAACCATTCAAAAAATAGAATAAAACCATACAATAAATAGTATGATGTACCTTGTTTATCGAGGTTTCCTAAGAAATACACTAAAAGAGGATTATGTTTTCCTTAATAGCTTCCAAGATTCTTCTAACGTCAAGGTGGCCAAAAGGTCATCTCATTAGACTACTCTTATTTTATGTTCTCCCACTTTATAACCATGAAGAAATTATGGGATCATGAGACAATTTGTAATTTAAAAGGTTATACATGCATCCATTATAGGTAAAATTGAGGCCAACGTTTAACGGAAGGGTAGGGGGCATGATTGGGATCTATTCCAAACCACCTAGCCTCGATCGAGGCTGGAGATTAATTGCAGGCCCTCCACCCCAAGCTTGAAATCACCTTTATGGGCCCCACGTTACTGGTCATTTTGATTGAAACAATATAGCGAATGCATGAAAGTAAAACAACTTAGTAGGACATGTACGCAACCACAAGAGGAGCCACATTGGCACACGGGAGAAGAAGATGTTGACATGGAAACTTGTGTGGACAATTGATGTGGCATTTCACATCAACATGACATCATTATTATATCATCGTGATGTGATGTATGTCAGGTCTCAAATATTGGAACTTGAAATTGATGTTGAAGTAAGGTGAGGAAGCCCAATGCGAAGGCACCAAGATGACATGGACTAGAGGGCTCCACCTCAAGCATAGTGAATAGAAACTGCATGTCTAAGATCTTGGACCTTATCGTTGCAAGTTATGTTAGAGTGGAAAAGAGCCCATGTTGAGGCACTGCGATGATGTGGACCCCACCAAAACTTGGGCCTCAAATTTGTTTTCTAAGTTCAAGGTGTTAGGAAAAATACTAAGAGGGGGTGTGAATCAATATTTTTAATTCACTTTAACTTCCAATTCCACATTCATAATTCTACACCCTATTGCTATTCATGCGACCTATATGTATACATGACTTTAATGAATGCAAACCACGTATGGTCAGTTGCTTACTTTTTCAGAACTTCCATGACATTTTAACTTAATAGTTGCATTATTAGTTCGTTATCCATCTAGTATGTAGTAAAGAATAGATAAAACATCTTATGAAACCAGCTCATGAAAAGATAGAAAATACAGTTGAATTCCTTAGAATTCAGCCTCTTCAAGGGGGCAACCTACTTTACATTACACAAATGAATAATTCTTGGATGATTCAAATGAAAAAACCTCGTTTCTATATATAGGAGTCTAAGGAGTCACAATATAATTCAGCCGACCTAACCATAATAATATAAAGCCACAAAAATAACAATAGAGGGATTCTATGGGGCACAGTAACAACAATATGGGGACAATAGGGGCACAACAATATTAATAAGGGATACAACTACAATAGTAATGGGGTAATCACTTGTATTATAGGGATCTAACATGACCCTCTCCTTCAAAAAACTATTGTCCTCAACACTTGAGTAGTTTTGGATGCTTTTGTATAAAATTCTCATCCTCCCATGTGGAATCTTCAGTGGATAAGTTCTTCCACTTGATGAGATACTCCGAAAT